>JAXGFW010000039.1:0-223843 GCA_034376525.1 Nicotiana benthamiana | reverse complement strand
CGCGTGACGCGTCAGGACATGGTCATGGTACGTGTTAGGACGCGTCATGACATGGTAGTGGCACGTGTCAGGACACGGCAAAAAGTGGCCATGGCACGAGTCAGGACGTCGCAGGACGCATCAGGACTTTTCCATGGTACATGTCAGGACGCATCAGGGCATGGCCATGGAACGTGTCACGACACGTCAGGACATGGCACGGCGTGTCCATGGCACGAGTCGCGATGTCGCAGGACATGGCAGGCCGTGGCCATGGCACGAGTCAGGACGTTTCAGGATGCATCAAGACATGGCCATGGCACGTGTCAGGACATGGCAGGGCGTGGCTATAGCATGAGTTAGGACATTGCAGGACATGGCAGGGCGTGGCCATGGCACGAGTCAGGACATCGCAAGACAAGGCAGGGCATGGCGATGGCACGAGTCAGGACATCGTAGGACGCATCAGGACATGGACATGGCACGTGTGAAGACGTGTCAGGACATGGCAGTGGCACGTGTCAGGACACGGCACGGCGTGGCCATGGCATGACTCATGACGTCGCAGGACATGGAACGAGTCGGAACGTCGAAGGACGCCACAGGACATGGCCTTGGCACGTGTCAGGACATGACAGTGGCACGTGTCAGGATGCATCAAGACATTGCAGGACATGGCCTGGCGTGGCCACGGCACGAGTCAGGACGTCACAGGACGCGTCAGGACATGGCCATGGCACGTGTCAGGACGCGTCAGGACATGGCAATAGCATGAGTCAGGACACGACAGGGGCGTGGCCATGGCATGATTCAGGACGTCGCAGGACATGGCACGAGTCGGGACGTCAAAGGACGCGTCAGGACATGGCCATGGAAAATGTCAGGACACATCAGGACATGGCAGTGGCACGTGTCAAGATGCATCAGAACATGGCAGGGCGTGCCCATGGCATGACTCATGACGTCATAGGATATTGCAGGGCGGGGCCATGGCAAGAGTCGGGACGTCGCAGGACGCATCAGGACATGGCCATGGTATGTGTCAGGACGCGTCAGGAGATGGCCATGATACGTGTGAGGAAGCGTCAGGACATGGCCATGGCATGTGTCAGGACGCATCATGACATGGCAGGGCGTGGCCATGGCACGAGTCGGGACTTCACTTGACATGGCTGGGCATGGCCATGGCAAGAGTCAGGACGTCGCAGGACGCGTCAAGACATGGCCATGGTACGTGTTTGGACACGTCAGGACATGGACATGGCACGTGTCAGGACATGGCCATGGCATGTGTCAGGACGCATCATGACATGGCAGGGCATGGCCATGGCACGAGTCGGGACGTCACATGCCATGGCAGGGAGTTGCCATGGCACGATTCAGGACATCGCAGAACGTGTCAAGACATGGCCATGGTACGTGTTAGGATGTGTCAAGACATGGACATACCTAAGGCACGAGTCAGGACGCGTCATGACATGGCAGAGCATGGCCATGGCACAAGTCGGGACGTCACAGGGCCTTGCAAGGCGTGGCCATGGCACGAGTCAGGACGTCGCAGGACGCATCAGGACATGGCCATGGTACGTGTCAGGACGCGTGGGGACATGGCCATGGCACGTGTCAGGACGCGTCAGCACATGGCCATGGCACGTGCCAGGACGCGTAATCACATGGTAGTGGCAGGTGTTAGGATGGGTCATGACATAGCAGGGCGTGGCCATGGCATGACACATGACGTCGCAGGAAATGGTAGGGCGTGGCCATTGCACGAGTCGGAACGTAGCAGGACGTGTTAGGACACGGCCATGGTACGTGTCAAGACACGTCAAGACACGGCCATGGTACGTGTTAGGACGCGTCAGGACATGGCCATGGTACGTGTCAGGATGCGTCAGGACATAGCCATGGGACGTGTAAGGACGCGTCAGGACATGGCCATGGCACGTGTCAGGACGCATCAGGACATGGCAGGGCATGGTCATGGCACGAGTAAGGACGTGGCAGGACGCGTCAAGACATGGCCATGGAACGTGTCAGGACGTGTCAAGACATTGCAGGGCGTGGCCATCGAACGAGTCAAGACTTGGCATGGCATGGTAGGGTGTGGACATGGCACGAGCCAAGACATCGCAGGGCATGGCAGGGCATGGCAGGGCGTGGCAGGACATGGCAGGGCGTGGCCATGGCACGAGTCAGGACGTTGCAGGATGCGTCAGGACATGGCCATGGTGCTTGTCAGGACGCGTCAGGACATGGCAGTGGCACGTGTCAAGACACAGCAAGGCGTTGCCATGGCATGACTCAAGACATCGCAGGACATGGCACGAGTCGGGACGTCGAAGGACGCGTCAGGACATGGCCATGGCACATGTCAGGACGCGTCAGGACATGGCCATGGCACATGTCAGGACGCGTCAGGACATGGCAGTGGCACGTGTCAGATGCGTCAGGACATGGCAGAGCGTGGCCATGGCATGACCCATGACGTCGTAGGACATGGCAGGCCGTGGCCATGACATGAGTCGTGACGTCGCATGACGCGTCAGGGCATGGCCATTGTACGTGTGAGGACGCGTCAGGACATGGCGATGGCATGTGTCAGGAAGCGTCATTACATGGAAGGGTGTGGCCATGGCTCGAGTCGGGACGTCACATGACATGGCAGGGCGTGGCCATGGCACGAGTCAGAACGTCGCATGACGCGTCAGGACATGGCCATGGTACGTGTTAGGACGTGTATAGACATGGACATGGCTATGGCACGTGTCAGGACACGTCAGAACATGGCAGAGCGTGGCCATGGCATGAGTTGGGACGTCACAGGACACGGCAAGGTGGGGCCATGGCACGAGTCAGGACGTCGTAGGACGCGTCAGGACATGGCCATGGTACGTGTCAGGACGCGTCAGGACATGGCCATGGCACGTGTCAGGACGCGTCAGCACCTGGCAGTGGCACGTGTCAGGACGCGTAATCACATTGTAGTGGCAGGTGTAAGGATGGGTCATGACATAGCAGGGCGTGGCCATGGCATGACACATGACGTCGCAGGAAATGGCAGGGCGTGGCCATTGCACGAGTCGGAACGTAGCACGACGTGTTAGGACACGGCCATGGTCCGTGTTAAGACGCGTCAAGACACGGCCATGGTACGTGTTAGGACGCGTCAGGACATGGCCATAGTACCTGTCAGGATGCGTCAGGACATAGCCATGGGACGTGTAAGGGCGCGTCAGGACATGGCCATGGCACGTGTCAGGACGCATCAGGACATGGCAGGGCATGGTCATGGCACGAGTAAGGACGTGGCAGGACGCGTCAAGACATGGCCATGGAACGTGTCAGGACGTGTCAGGACATTGCAGGGCGTGGCCATTGAATGAGTCACGACATGGCATGGCATGGTAGGGTGTGGACATGGCACGAGCCAAGACATCGCAGGGCATGGCAGGGCGTGGCAGGACATGGCAGGGCGTGGCCATGGCACGAGTCAGGACGTCGCAGGACGCGTTAGGACATGGCCATGGCGCTTGTCAGGACGCGTCAGGACATGGCAGTGGCATGTGTCAGGACACAGCAAGTGTTGCCATGGCATGACTCAAGACATCGCAGGACATGGCACGAGTCGGGACGTCGAAGGACGCGTCAGGACATGGCCATGGAACATGTCAGGACGCGTCAGGACATGGCCATGGCACATGTCAGGACGCGTCAGGACATGGCAGTGGCACATGTCAGATGCGTCAGGACATGGCAGAGCATGGCCATGGCATGACCCATGACGTCGTAGGACATGGCAGGCCGTGGCCATGACATGAGTCGTGACGTCGCATGACGCGTCAAGGCATGGCCATTGTACGTGTGAGGACGCGTCAGGACATGGCGATGGCATGTGTCAGGAAGCGTCGTAGGACATGGCAGGGCGTGGCCATGGCACGAGTCAAAACGTCGCACGACGCGTCAGGACATGGCCATGGTACGTGTTATGACGTGTATAGACATGGACATGGCTATGGCACGTGTCAGGACGCGTCAGAACATGGCAGAGCGTGGCCATGGCATGAGTTGGGACGTCACAGGACATGGCAAGGTGGGGCCATGGCACGAGTCAGGACGTCGTAGGACGCGTCAGGACATGGCCATGGTACGTGTTAGGACGCGTCAGGACATGGCCATGGCACGTGTCAGGACGCGTCAGCACATGGCAGTGGCACGTGTCAGGATGGGTCATGATGGCAGAGCGTGGCCATGGCATGAGTTGGAACATCGGAGGACGCGTCAGGACATGGCCATGGTACGTGTTAGGATGCGTCAGGACATGGCCATGGTACGTGTCAGGATGCGTCGTGACATGGACATGGCACGTGTCAGGCCGCGTCAGGACATGCAGTGGCACGTGTCAGGACACGGCAAAGCGTGGCCATGGCACGAGTCAGGACGTCGCAGGACGCATTAGGACATTGCCATGGTACTTGTCAGTACGTATCAGGACATGGCAGGGCCTTGCCATGGCACGAGTCGGGACGTCGCAGGACATGGCAGGGCCTGGTAATGGCACGAATCAGGACGTCGCAAGACAAGGCAGGGCATAGCCATGGCACGAGTCAGCACATCGCATGACGTGGCAGGGCTTTGCCGTGGCACGAGTCAGAACATAGCAGGACGCACCAGGACATGGCCATGGCACGTGTCAGGACGTGTCAGGACATGGCAGTGGCACGTGTCAGGACACGGCATGGCGTGGCCATGGCATGACACATGACGTCGCATGAGATGGAACGAGTCGGGACGTCGAAGGACGCCTCAGGACATGGCCATGGAACGTGTCAGGACATGACAGTGGCACGTGTCAGGACGGGTCAGGACATGGCAGGGTGGGCCATGGCACGAACCGAGACGTCGTAGGATGCGTCAGGACATGGCCATGGTACGTGTTAGGACGCGTCAAGACATGGCCATGGTACGTGTCAGGACGCGTCAGGACATGGCCATGGTACGTGTCAGGACATGGCCATGGCACGTGTTAGGACGCATCAGGACATGGCAGGGCATGGTCATTGCATGAGTCAGGACGCGTCAAGACATGGCCGTGGAACATGTCAGGACGTGTCAGGACATGGCAGGGCGTGGCCATGGCACGAGTAACGGCATGGCATGGCAATGAAGGGTGTGGACATGGCAAGAGCCAGGACATCGTAGGACATGGCAGGATGTGGCCATGGCACGAGTCTAGACATCGCAGGACATGGCAGGGTTTGGCCATGGCATGAATCAAGACGTAAAAGGACGCGTTAGGACATGGCCATGGTACATGTCAGGACGCGTCAGGACATGGCAGTGGCACGTGTCAGATGCGTCAGGACATGGCAGAGCGTGGCCATGGCATGACCCATGATGTTGCAGGACATGGCAGGGTGTGGCCA
Organism: Nicotiana benthamiana; assembly: GCA_034376525.1. NCBI lineage: Eukaryota > Viridiplantae > Streptophyta > Magnoliopsida > Solanales > Solanaceae > Nicotiana > Nicotiana benthamiana. The sequence goes on along the minus strand of JAXGFW010000039.1, from coordinate 218,438 downwards.
TGGCATGAGATGGGATGTCGCAGGACGCGTAAGGGCATGGCCATGGTACGTGTCAGGACATGGCCATGGTACGTGTGAGGACGCGTCAGGACATGGCCATGGCATGTGTCAAGACGCGTCATGACATGCAGGACGTGGCCATGGCACGAGTCGGGAAGTCACATGACATGGTAGGGCGTGGCCATGGCACAAGTCAGAACGTCGCATGACGCGTCAGGACATGGCCATGGTATGTGTTATGACGCGTCAGGACATGGACATGGCTATGGCACGTGTCAGGACGCATCAGGACATGGCAGAGCGTGGCCATGGAACGAGATGTGACGTCACAGGACATGGCAGGGCGTGACCATGGCACAAGTCAGGACGTCGCAGGACGCGTCAGGACATGGCCATGGTACGTGTCAGGACGCGTCAGGACATGGCCATGGCACGTGTCAGGTCGCGTCAGCACATGGCAGTGGCACGTGTCAGGATGGGCCATGATATGGCAGGACGTGGCCATGGCATGACTCATGATGTCGCAGGAGATGGCAGGGCGTGGCCATGGCATGAGTCGGAACGTCGCAGGACGCGTCAGGACATGGCTATGGTACGTGTCAGGACGCGTCAGGACATGGACATGGTACGTGTCAGGATGCGTCGTGACATGGACATGGCACGTGTCAGGACGCGTCAAGACATGCATTGGCACGAGTAAGAACACGGCAAAGCATAGCCATGGCACGAGTCAGGACGTCGCAGGATGCATTAGGGCATGGCCATGGTACGTGTCAGGATGCGTCGGGACATGGCCATGGCACGTGTCAGGACGCCTCAGGGCATGGCAGGGCGTTGCCATGGCACGAGTCAGGCCGTGTCCCGACGCGTCAAGACATGGCCATGCCACATGTCAGGATATGTCAGGGCGTGGCTATGGCACGAGTTAGGACATCGCAGGACATGGGAGGGCGTGGCCATGGCACAAGTCAGGAAGTCGTAGGACGCGTCAGGACATGGAAGGGCGTGGCCATTGCATGACTCATGAAGTCGCAGGACATGGACGGGCGTGGTCATGGCACGAGTCGGAACGTCGCACGACGCGTCAGGACATGGCCATGGTACCTGTCAGGACGCGTCAGGAGATGGCCATGGTACGTGTCAGGATGCATCAGGACATGGCTATGGCACGTGTTAGGACACGGCAAAGGACATGGCCATGGTACCTGTCAGGACGCGTCAGGAGATGGCCATGGTACGTGTCAGGATGCATCAGGACATGGCTATGGCACGTGTTAGGACACGGCAAAGCATGGCCATGGCACGAATGAGGACGTCGCAGGACGCATCAGGACATTGCCATGGTACATGTTAGAACGCATCAAGACAAGGCCATAGAACATGTCAGGAGGCATCAGGACATGGTAGGGTGTGGCCATAGAACAAGTCAGCACGTCGCAGGACATGGCAGAGCGTGGTCATGGCACGAGTCAAGACGTCGCAGGACGTGTCAGGACATTGTCATGGTACGTGTTAGGATGCGTTAGGACATGGACATGGCGATGGCACGTGTCAGGACGCGTCAGGACATTGCAGAGCGTGGCCATGGCACGTGTCAGGACATGGTAGGGCGTGGCTGTAGCACAAGTTAGGACATCGCAGGACATGGCAGGGCGTGGCCATGGCATGAGACAGGACGTGTCGGGACGCGTCAAGACATGGCCATGGCACGTGTTAGGACATGGCAGGGCGTGGCAATTGCATGAGTTAGGACATCGAAGGACATGGCAGGGCGTGGCCATGGCACGAGTCAAGACATCGCAAGACAAGACATGGCATGGCCATGGCACGAGTCAGGACATCGCAGGACGTGGAAGGGCTTGGCCATTGCACGAGTCAGATAGTCGCAGGACGCATCAGGACATGGCCATGGCACGTGTCAGAACGCGGACATGGCAGTGGCACGTGCAAGGACACGGCATGGCGTGGCCATGGCATGACTCATGACGTCCCATGACATGATACTAGTCAGGACGTCGTAGGACGCGTCAGGACATGGCCATGGTACGTCTCAGGACGCGTCAGGACATGGCCATGGCACGTGTCAGGACATGACAGTGGCACGTGTCAGGACGCATCAGGAAATGGCAGGGCGTTGCCATGGCATGACTCATGACGTCGCAGGACATAGTAGGGTGGGCCATGGCACGAACCGAGACGTCGCAGGACGCGTCAGGACATGGCCATGTTACGTGTCAGGACGCGTCAGGACATGGCCATGGTACGTGTCAGGACGTGTCAGGACATGGCCATGGCACGTGTTAGGACGTATCAGGACATGGCAGGGCAAGGTCATGGCACGAGTCAGGACGTGTCAGGACGCGTAAAGACATGGCCATGGAACGTGTCAGGACGTGTCAGGACATGGCAGAGCGTGGCCATGGCACGAGTAACGGCATGGCATGGCAATAAAGGGCGTGGACATGGCGCGAGCCAGGACATCGTAGGACATGGCAGGGTGTGGCCATGGCATGAGTCTGGACATGGCAGGACATGGCAGGACATCGCAGGACATGGCGTGGACATGGCTATGGCACGTGTCAGGACTCGTTAGGACATGGCAGAGCGTGGCCATGGCACAAGTCGGAACGTCACAGGACATGGAAGGGCGTGGCCATGGCACGAGTCAGGACGTCGCAGGACGCGTCAGGACATGGCCATGGTACGTGTCCGAACGCGTCAGGACATGGCCATGGCACGTGTCAGGACGCGTCAGCACATGGCAGTGGCACGTGTCAGGATGGGTCATGATATGGCAGGACGTGGCCATGGCATGACTCATGACATCGCAGGAGATGGCAGGGCGTGGTCATGGCACGAGTCGGAACGTCGCTGGACGCGTCAGGACATGGCCATGGTACGTGTTAGGACGCCACAGGAGATGGACATGTTACGCGTCAGGATGCGTCGTGACATGGACATGGCACGTGTCAGGACGCGTCAAGACATGCAGTGGCAGGAGTCAGAACACGGCAAAGCGTGGCCATGGCACGAGTCAGGACGTCGCAGGACGCATTAGGGCATGGCCATGGTACGTGTCAGGATGCGTCGGGACATGGCCATGGCACGTGTCAGGGCATGGCTGGGCGTGGCCATGGCCCGAGTCGGGACGTCGGAGGACATGGCAGAGCGTGGCCATGGCACGAGTTAGGCCGTGTCCTGACGCGTCAAGACATGGCCATGCCACGTGTCAGGATATGTCAGGGCGTGTCTATGACATGAGTTAGGACATGGCAAGACACGGCAGGGCGTGGCCATGGCACGAGTCAGGACATCGCAAGACTAGGCAGGGCATGGCCATGGCAAGAGTCAGGACATCGCAGAACGTGGCATGGCTTGGCAATGGCACGAGTCAAAACGTCGCAGGACGCATCAGAACATGGCCGTGGCACGTGTCTTGACGCGCCAGGACATGGCAGTGGCACGTGTCAGGACATGGTACGGCGTGGCAATTGCATGACTCATGGCGTCCCAGGACATGGAACGAGTCGTAAAGTCGCAGGACGCGTCATGACATGGCCATGGCACATGTCAGGACGTGTTAGGACACGGCAGTGGCACGTGTCAGATGGGTCAGGACATGGCAGAGCGTCGCCATGGCATGACTCATGACGTTGCAGGACATGGCCATGGTACGTGTGAGGACGCGTCAAGACATGGCCATGGCATGTCTCAAGACGCGTCATGACATGGCAGGGTGTGACCATGGCATGAGTCGGGACGTCACATGACATGGCTGGGCGTGGCCATGCCACGAGTCAGGACGTCGCTGGACGCGTCAGGACATGGCCATGGTACGTGTTAGGATGCATCAAGACATGGACATGGCTATGGCACGTGTCAGGACGCGTCAGGACATGGCAGAGCGTGGCCTTGGCACGAGTCAGGACGTCATAAGACGTGGCAAGGCATGGCCATGGCACGAGTCAGGATGTCGCAGGACGCGTCAAGACATGTCCATGGTACGTGTCAGGACGCATCAGGACATGGCCATGGCATGTGTCAGGACGCGTCATGACATGGAAGGGCGTGGCCATGGCACGAGTCGGGACGTCACATGACATTGCAAGGCGTCGCCATGGCACGAGTCAGGAAGTAACAGGAAGCGTCAGGACAAGGCAGGGCGTGGCCATGGCATGACTCATGACGTCGCAGGACATGGACGGGCGTGGTCATGGCACGAGTCGGAACGTAGCAGGGCGCTTCAGGATATGGCCATGGTACCTATCAGGACGCGTCAGGACATGGCCATGGTACGTGTCAAGATGCATCAGGACATGGCCACTGCACGTGTCAGGACGCGTCAGGACATGGCAGTGGCACGTGTTTGGACACGGCAAAGCGTGGCCATGGCACGAGTGAGGACGTCACAGGAACGTCAGGACATGGCCATGGTACGTGTGAGGACGCATCAGGACATAGCCATGGCATGTGTCAAGATGCGTCATGACATGGCAGGGCGTGGCAATGGCACGAGTTGGGACGTCACATCACATGGCAGGGCGTGGCCATGGCACGAGTCAGAACGTCGCATGACGCGTCAGGACATGGCCATGGTACGTGTGAGGACGCGTCAGGACGTGGACATGGCTATGGCACGTGTTAGGACGCGTCAGGACATGGCAGAGCGTGGCCATGGCACGAGATGGGACGTCACAGGACATGGCAGGGCGTGGCCATGGCTCGAGTCAGGACGTCGTAGGACGCGTCAGGACATGGCCATGGTACGTCTCAGGACGCATCAGGACATGGCCATGGCACGTGTCAGGACGTGTCAGCACATGGCAGAGGCACGAGTCAGGATGGGTCGTGATATGGCCGGACGTGGCCATGGCATGACTCATGACGTCGCAGGAGATGGCAGGGCGTGGCCATGGCACGAGTCGGAACGTCGCAGGACGCGACAAAACATGGCCATGGTACGTGTCAGGACGCGTCAGGACATGGACATGGTACGTGTCAGGATGCGTCGTGACATGGACATGGCACGTGTCAGGACGCGTCAGGATATGCAGTGGCACGTGTCAGGACACGGCAAAGCGTGGCCATGGCACGAGTCAGGACGTCGCAGGACGCATTAGGACATGGCCATGGTACGTGTCAGGACGCGTCGGGACATGGCCATGGCACGTGTCAGGATGCGTCAGGGCATGGCTGGGCGTGGCCATGGCACGAGTCGGGATGTCGCAGGACATGGCAGGGCGTGGCCATGGCACGAGTCAGGCCGTGTCACGACGCGTCAAGACATGGCCATGCCACGTGTCAGGATATGGCAGGGCGTGGCTATAGCACGAGTTAGGACATCGCAGAACACGGCAGGGCGTGGCCATGGTACGAGTCAGGACATCGCAAGACAAGGCAGGGCATGGCCATGGCACGAGTCAGGACATCGCAGGACGTGGCATGGCTTGGCAAGGACAATAGTCAAAACGTCTCAGGACGCATCAAGACATGGCCATGGCACGTGTCTGGACGCGTCAAGACATGGCAGTGGCACGTGTCATGACACGGCACGGCGTGGCCATGGCATGACTCATGGCGTCCCAGGACTTGGAACGAGTCGGGACGTCGCAGGACGCGTCAGGACATTGCCATGGTACTTGTCAGGACGCGTCAGGACATGGCCATGGTACGGGTTAGGACGCGTCAGGACATGGCCATGGCATGTGTCAAGACGCGTCATGACATGGCAGGGCGTGGCCATGGCATGAGTCGGGACGTCATATGACATGGCTGGGCGTGGCCATGGCACGAGTCAAGATGTTGCATGACGCGTCAGGACATGGCCATGGTACGTGTTTGGACGTGTCAGGACATGGGCATGGCTATGGCACGTGTGAGGACGCGTCAGGACATGGCAGGGCGTGGCCATGGCACGAGTCAGGACGTCGCAGGAGGCGTCAGGACATGGCCATGGTACGAGTCAGGACGTCGCAGGAGGCGTCAGGACATGGCCATGGTACGTGTCAGGACGCGTCTGGACATGGCCATGGCATGTGTCAGGACGCGTCATGACATGGCAGGGCGTGGCCATGGCACGAGTCTGGACGTCACATGACATGGCAAGGCGTGGCCATGGCACGAGTCAGGACGTCGCAGGACGCGTCAGGACATGGCAGGGCGTGGCTATGGCATGACTCATGACGTCGCAGGACATGGACGGGCGTGGTCATGGCACGAGTCGGAACGTCGCAGGACGCGTCAGGACATGTGTCACGCCCCTCCATTTTCTAAGAGGTTATGCCATGCGGACAATGAGTAGGCGAACCGCAGGCGATGATTTGGCGCACGTATGGTAGCATTTCTCTAGCTAAGTCTAGATCCTTCTAATGGATGATTCTAGACCTACCTAGACTTCTCTTGTATATTCTACTAGGTGTAGAGATTTGTAGAACTCTCTAGAGCTTAGATCTTAGCCATTGATTAGAATAGATCTTAGCCGTTGATTTGGGACTCTAGCAACTATAAATAGGCTAGAGGCATTTGGCATTTGCATCCAAGAAACATTCAAGCAATCCAATACTTGTATAAAGCTTTCTCTTGTTTAATACAAAGAATTCTTGCAAGCTTCTCTTCTTAGCTTCTCTTAGCTTTGTTGTGGCAATATTTCAGGGAAAGGCTGACTTAGCACATCGCAGGGGCGGATTGTGACTAAGGCCGCAAGGAAGATAGCTAGGGAGTTACCTGGTCCGTGATAGTTGGTATCAGAGCAACGCCACGAAAGGGGTTCGTGGGTTAGCTGGGCACATTCACGACATGGCTAGCGGCGGTGAGGAGAAAGTTCGCAAGGGTCGCGAGGAGGAGCGCACCGTCCCACCACCACATAAGGGAGGTAAATCTCGTGACTATCTTGCTAGTTTTGAAGCTCGGTTAGCTAACCTTGAGATAGCTATGGCGGATACAAGAGAGAGGTTGGATCGCACGGAGCAAACCGTAGAAGAGTATGTCGAGAAGGTCGATACCTCGTTGGACACTTTCTAAGAGAGGATCTTTGCTGTAGGGGCAGAGTTAGCTAACAACAGCTTGTTTCAAGCCAAGGTATATCAAGCCTTGTCAGATTTGAGGCAGGAAGTTGATGGAGCCAAGGCGAGCTTGGAGGCGTCCAAGACTGCCGTAGAGGAAACCAAGGCCGACTGGGCAATGTGCAGGAGTGCTTTCATGGCGAAAGAAGCTGCTTCGACATCAATCGTGCAAGTTCGAGACACTGCCCGTGCCATGGACTTGCCAAAGCCAAAGGAATACAACGGAGCTCGAGACGCTGTAACCATAGACAACTACCTTTGGCACATGGAGTGCTACTTCGAGGCGCTCAACTTAACAGGGTTGGCCCAGGTACATACTGCCACTCTACATTTCACCGACATGGCTGCACTTTGGTGGCGAAGAAACGAGCCGATATGGACAAAGGGTTGGTCGTCATTGATAGTTGGTATGCCCTAAAGAAAGAACTCAAGGCGGAGTTCTACCCGGTGCACGTAAGACGCGAAGCAAGGGCGAAAATAAGGGACCTCAAGCAGGGCCATTCGATCATGGAGTACGTCAAGGCATTCTCCAACTTGATGCAACAAATTGACAACATGAGCGACGAGGATCTCTTGTTCAACTTCTTATCCGGGCTTAAACCATGGGCGTTCAAGAATTAAGATGGTCCAAGGCCGATGACATCTCGACGGCACTCAAGGTTGCTGCCACATTAGAGGAATGCTCTAGTGCTGACAAAGGGCATGTCAAGCACCAAGGCGAATCTTCCAAGTCCAAGACCCAAAGGACTTGGCCGGTTACAGGTGGGGGAGTCAAGTACGGAACCCACAAGCCAACAACCCATGGTGACAAAGGGAAACAGGTCAGGGACAACAGAAAGGAGGCCAAACCAAGGGAGGGTTGCTTCCTATGTCAAGGACCACACAGGGCGAGGGACTGCCCACAGCGTAAAGCCATGAGCGCAATGTTGGAGCAACAGGAGCATGGCAACGAAGCTTCCATGGGATGTCTGAAGCTGCTTAGTGCACTGAACGTTAAGCCCACTCCTCACCAGGCGGGTGATAGGAGACTCATGTACGTGCAGGGGCACGTCAACAACAAGGTTGTCTACATAATGATTGGTACGGGCGCCACTCACAATTTCATGACTCCAACCGAGGCAGAACGGTTGGGACTTAAGGTAACATACTCCAAGGGTTGGCTCATGACTGTAAATGCCGAGGCCAGACCCGTAGATGGCGTAGCAAAAGTGACCGAGTTGAAGCTTGGCAACTGGTCTGGCAAGGTGGACTTCTCGCTGGCACCAATAGATGATTTCTCTATTGTTCTAGAGATGGAGTTCCTGCGACAGTACAACGCTGTCCCCTTCCCTAGATTCAACATGTTGATGATCTTGGAAGGGGAACCATGCATGGTTCCAGCTGTTGCCCCTCCCAAGACATCATCTCCTCAACTTAGTGCCATGCAACTGGCCAAGGGAATCAAACGTGGGGAGGAGACATGGTTAGCCGTCCTTCAGCAAGAAGAAGAAGGGGGAGTTGATGGCGATATCCCCGCTTGCATCCAGGACGTGCTGGAAGATATCAAGGACGTAGTGCCACCCGAGTTGCCCCGAAAGCTGCCATCCAGGCGTAGGGTGGATCACAAGATCGAGTTGGAGCCAGGGGCAAAGCCACCAGCCAAAGCACCCTACCGGATGGCGCCACAAAAATTAGAGGAGCTACAAAAACAGTTGGCGGAATTGTTTGAGATGGGCTTCATCCAACCTTCCATGGCACTGTATGGTGCACCGATGCTATTCCAACGCAAGGCGGACGGATCGCACTGTGTTTGCATAGACAATCATGCTCTCAACAAGGTAACCATCAAAAACAAGTATCCAATTCCTCTCATTGCTGACCTTTTTGATCAATTGAGGAAGGCCAAGTTTTATACAAAGCTTGACCTAAGATCGGGATACTATCAAGTACGCATAGCCGAAGGGGACGAGGGCAAGAAAACTTGCGTCACTAGATATGGGGCGTTTGAATTCTTGGTGATTCCCTTCGGCCTCACAAATGCGCCAGCAACATTTTGCACTCTCGTGAACGAAATCCTGCATCTCTACGTGGACCGGTTCGTGGTGGTCTACTTGGACGACATAGTCATATATAGCAACACCTTGGAGGAGCATGTGGAACACGTACGGACCGTTCTCAAAACTTTGCGGGACAATGAGCTTTATGTCAAGAAAGAGAAGTGCTCGTTTGCCAAGGAAGAGGTGTACTTCCTAGACCATGCGATCAAAGGCGGCAAACTCAGATGGATACCAAGAAGATCCGGGCGATCGAGGAATGGGAGCCACCGACCAAGGTACCGGAGCTTAGATCTTTCCTTGGTCTTGTGAATTACTATCTGCGCTTCATTACTGGCTATTCAGCCAAGGCGGCACCACTCACTGACCTACTCAAGAAGAAGAAGGCTTGGGAGTAGGACGACAAGTGCCAACGTGCCTTTGACATACTGAAGAAGGCCGTAGCGGAGGAACCAGTGTTGGCACTACCGGATTGCACCAAGGCATATGAGGTGCATATGGATGCCTCCGACTTTTCCATAGGGGGCGTGCTTATGCAAGAGGGGCATCCAATTGCATATGAAAGTCGCAAGCTTAATGACACCGAGAGGCGTTATACAGTGCAAGAGAAAGAGATGACGGCAGTGGTGCATTGCTTGCGAGTTTGGTGACATTACTTGCTCGGGGCCAAGTTCGTGGTACACACGGACAACGTGGCGACAAGTTATTTTCAATCACAGAAGAAACTCAGCCACAAGCAAGCAAGATGTCAAGATTTCTTGGCCGAGTTCGACTACGTGATGGAACACAAATCGGGCAAGGCCAATTTTGTGGCAGATGCGCTTAGCTGAAAAGCAGAACTGGCAGCAATGTCAAGAGTCTAGGTGGAGCTCTTAGATCTTATTAAGGAAGGCATTGTGCATGACCCTTTAGCCAAGCAACGCATGCAGATGGCTAAAGAGGGCAAAACCAAGCAATTCTGGGTAGAAGGCGACTTGTTGCGCACCAAGGGACAGCGGATTTATGTACCCAAATGGGAGAGGTTACGCAAAAGCATCATTAAGGAGTGCCATGACACCCGCTGGGCGGGTCATCCAGGTCAAAAACGCACTCAAGCATTGGTAGAGGCTAACTACTATTGGCCTCACATGCGGGATGACATAGAGTTATACGTCAAGACTTGTCTTGTATGCCAGCAGGACAAGGTGGAGCAACGGGCACCCGCAGGACTTCTGGAGCCTTTACCCATTCCCCAACGTCCGTGGGAAAGCGTCAGCATGGACTTTATCTCTGCTTTGCCCACATCCGATGGCAAAGGTAGCATCATGGTTGTGGTGGATTGGTTCTCAAAGCATGCATCCTTCATGGCTGCTACGAAGGATTGCACAGCCCAGGAGGCAGCTCAACTATTTTTCCTAGGCGTGGTGAAGTACTGGGGCTTGCCTCAAGTTATCATAAGTGATTGAGACCCCCGCTTCACGGGTAAGTTTTGGACGGAGTTATTTCGCTTGATGGGGTCTAATCTACACTTTTCAACCAGTTTCCACCCACAGACGGACGGACAAAAGGAGCAGGCAAATGCACTTCTAGAACTATATTTGAGGCCCTATGTGAGTGCTACCAGCGAGATTGGGCCAAGCTGCTTGATGTTGCCCAATTCTCTTATAATTTGCAACGGAGTGAGGCTACTGGCAAAAACCCATTCGAGCTTGCAACTGGACAACAACCCTTGACACCGCATGGGCTTATCAACAAGTATACTGGGAAGAGTCCAGCGGCGTTCAAGACGGCGAAAACATGGCACGAGCAAACGGACTTAGCTCGTGCATATCTTGACAAGGCCTCCAAGAAAATGAAGAAATGGGCCGACAAGAAGAGGAGGCACTTGGAGTTCAACGTAGGGGACTTGGTCATGCTAAAACTCAACACCGAATAGCAAAAGAGGCTATGCAAGTTGCATAAGGGACTAATTCGGCGCTACGAGGGACCACTCCCCGTCCTTGCCAAGGTGGACAAGGCTTCTTATCGGGTGGAGTATGGGTGCTAAAGCTACATCCAGTCTTCCATGTGAGTTGTCTGAAGCCGTATCATGCAGACATGGAAGACCCTTCACGGAACGAATCACATCGGACACCTCCAGCCATTAGCACATCGTTTGACTAGGAAATTGAAAGCATCATGTCTGACTGGGTGATTCAGCGACGGTTCAGGGAACCATTGCATGCATATCTTATCAAATGGAAGGGACTACCGGAAAGCGAGGCAAGCTGGGAGCCAAAGGAGGCGCTTTGGCAATTTGAAGATCAGATACGGGCCTTCCACGAAGAGTCGACGAGGGCGTCGAAGCAATAGGTGGGGGAGGTTGTCACGCCCCTCCATTTTTAAGAGGTTATGCCATGCGGACAATGACTGGGCAACACGCAGGCGATGATTTGGCGCACGTATGGCAGCATTTCTCTAGCTAAGTCAAGATCCTTCCAATGGAAGATTCTAGACCCACCTAGACTTCTCTTGTATATTCTACTAGGGGTAGAGATTTGTAGAGATTTGTAGAATTCTCTAGAGGTTAAATCTTAGCCATTGATTAGAATAGGTATTAGCCGTTGATTTGGGACTCTAGCAACTATAAATAGGCTAGAGGCATTTGGCATTTGCATCCAAGAAACATTCAAGCAATCCAATACTTGTATAAAGCTTTCTCTTGTTTAATACAAAGCATTCTTGCAAGCTTCTCTTCTTTGCTTCTCTTAGCTTTGTTGTGGCAATATTTCGGGGAAAGGCTGACTTAGCACATCACAGGGGCGGATTGTGACTAAGGCCGCACGGAAGATAGCTAGGGAGTTATTCGATCCGTGACACATGGCCATGCTACCTGTCAGGACGCGTCAGGACATGGCCATGGTACGTGTCAGGATGCATCAGGACATGGCCATGGCACGTGTCAGGACGCGTCATGACATGGCAGTGGCACGTGTTAGGAAACGGCAAAGCGTGGCCATGGCACGAGTGAGGACGTCGCAGGACGCATCAGGACATTGCCATGGTACATGTCAGAACGCATCAGGCCATGGCCATGGAACATGTCAGGACGCATCAGGACATGGCAGGGCGTGGCCATAGCACAAGTCGGGACGTCGCAGGACATGGTAGGGCGTGGCCATGGCTCTAGTCAGGACTTGTCCATGGCACGTGTCAGGACATGGCAGGGCGTGGCTATAGCACGAGCTAGGACATCGCATGACATGGCAGGGCGTGGCCATGGCATGAGTCAGGACGTGCAGGACGCGTCAAGACATGGCCATGGCACGTGTCAGGAAATGGCAGGGCGTGGCTATAGCACGAGTTAGGACATCGCAGAAGATGGCAGGACGTGGCCGTGGCACGAGTCAAGACATCGCAAGACAAGGCAGGGCATGGCCATGGCACGAGTCAGGACATCGCAGGACGTGGCAGGGCTTGGCCATGGCACGAGTCAGAACGTCGCAGGACGGGTCAGGACATGGCCATGGCACGTGTTAGGACGCGTCAGGACATGGCAGTGGCTCGTGTCAGGACACGACATTGCGTGGCCATGGCATGACTCATGACGTCGCATGACATGGAACGAGTCGGGGCGTCGAAGGACGCCTCAGGACATGGCCATGGCACGTGTCAGGACATGACAGTGGCACGTGTCAGGATGCGTCAGGACATGGCAGGGCGTGGCCATGGCATGACTCATGACGTCGCATGACTTGGCAGGGTGGGCCATGGCACGAACCGGGACGTCGCAGGTCGCGTCAGGACATGGCCATGGTACGTGTCAGGACGCGTCAGGACATGGCCATGGTACATGTCAGGACGCGTCAGGACATGGCCATGGCACGTGTCAGGACGCGTCAGGACATGGCAGGGCATGGCCATGGCACGAGTTGGGACGTCACTTGTGTCTGGCAGGGCGTGGGCATGGCACGAGTCTGGACGTGTCAGGACGTGTCAAGACATGGCCATGTCGTCTGTCAGGACGTGTCAAGACATGGTCGTGGCACGTGTCAGGACGTGTCTGGAAATGGCAGGGCGTGGCCATGGCACGAGTAACGACATGGCATGGCATGGTAGGGTGTGGACATGGAAAGATCCAAGACATCGCAGGATATGGCAGGGCGTGGCCATGGTACGAGTCAGGACATTGCAGGACATGGCTGGATATGGCAGAGCGTGGCCATGGGACGAGTTAGGACGTCTCAAGACGCGTCAGGACATGGCCATGGCACGTATCAGGATGCGTCAGGACATGGCAGTGGCAAGTGTCAGGACACGGCAGGGCGTGGCCACTGCATGACCCAAGACGTCGCAGGACATGGCACGAGTCGGGACGTCGAAGGACGCGTGAGGACATGGCCATGGCACAGGTCAGGATGCGTCAGGACATGGCCATGGAACATGTCATGACGCATCAGGACATGGTAGGGCGTGGCCATAGCACAAGTCGGGACATCGCAGGACATGGTAGGGCGTGGCCATGGCACTAGTCAGGACTTGTCCATGGCACATGTCGGGACATGGCAGGGAGTGGCTATAGCACAAGCTAGGACATCGCATGACATGGCAGGGCGTGGCCATGGCATGAGTCAGGACGTGCAGGACGCGTCAAGACATGGCCATGGCACGTGTCAGGAAATGGCAGGAAGTGGCTATAGCATGAGTTAGGACATCACAGAACATGGCAGGACGTGGCCGTGGCACGAGTCAAGACCTCGAAAGACAAGGCAGGGCATGGCCATGCAACGAGTCAGGACATCGCAGGACGTGGCAGGGCTTGGCCATGGCACGAGTCAGAACGTCGCAGGACGCGTCAGGACATGGCCGTGGCACGTGTTAGGACGCGTCAAGACATGGCAGTGGCTCGTGTCAGGACACGACATTGCGTGGTCATGGCATGACTCATGACGTCACATGACATGGAACGAGTTGGGGCGTCGAATGACGCCTTAGGACATGGCCATGGCACGTGTGAGGACATGACAGTGGCACGTGTCAGGATGCGTCAGGGCATGGCAGGGCGTGGCCATGGCATGACTCATGACGTCGCATGACATGGCAGGGTGGTCCATGGCACGAATCGCGACGTCGCAGGACGCGTCAGGACATGGCCATGGTACGTGTCAGGACGCGTCAGGACATGGCCATGGTACATGTCAGGACGCGTCAGGACATGGCCATGGCACGTGTCAGGACGCGTCAGGACATGGCCATGGCACGAGTTGGAACTTCACTTGTGTCTGGCAGGGCGTGGGTGTGGCACGAGTCTGGACGTGTCAGGACGCGTCAAGACATGGCCATGGCACGTGTCAGGACGCATCAAGACATGGCCATGGCACGAGTCAGGACATGGCAGGGCGTGGCCATGGCACGAGTAACGACATGGCATGGCATGGTAGGGTGTGGACATGGAAAGATCCAAGACATCGCAAGACATGGCAGGGCGTGCCCATGGCACGAGTCAGGACATGGCAGGACATGGCATGATATGGCAGAGCGTGGCCATGGGACGAGTTAGGACGTATCAAGACGCGTCAGGACATGGCCATGGCACGTATCAGGATGCGTCAGGACATGGACATGGCGATGGCATGTGTCAGGACGCGTCAGGACATGGCAGAGCGTGGCCATGGCACGAGTCGGGATGCGTCAGGAACAGGCCATGGCATGTGTCAGGACGCGTCATGACATGGCAGGGCATGGCCATGCCACGAATCGGGACGTCACATGACATGGCAGCGCGTGGCTATGGCACGAGTCAGGACGTCGCAGGACGCATCAGGACATGGCCATGGCACGTGTTTGGACGCGTCAGGACATGGACATGGCTATGGCACGTGTCAGGACGTGTCAGGACATGGCAGAGCGTGGCCATGTCACGAGTTGGGACGTCACAGGACATGGCAGGGCGTGGCCATGGCACGAGTCAGGACGTCGCAGGAGGCGTCAGGACATGGCCATGGAACATGTCAGGACGCATCAGGACATGGCAGGGCGTGGCCATAGCACAAGTCGGGACGTCGCAGGACATGGTAGGGCGTGGCCATGGCACTAGTCAGGACTTGTCCATGGCACGTGTCTGGACATGGCAGGGCGTGGCAATAGCACGTGCTAGGACATCACATGACATGGCAGGGCGTGGCCATGGCATGAGTCAGGACGTGCAGGACGCGCCAAGACATGGCCATGGAACGTGTTAGGAAATTGTAGGGCGTGGCCATAGCACGAGTTAGGACATCGCAGAAGATGGCTGGACGTGGCCGTGGCACGTGTCAAGACATCGCAAGACAGGGCAGGGCATGGCCATGGCATGAGTGAGTACATCGCAGGACGTGGCAGGGCTTGGCCATGGCACGAGTCAAAACGTCGCAGGACAGGTCAGGACATGGCCATGGCACGTGTTAGGACGCGTCAGGACATGGCAGTACTCGTGTCAGGACACGACATTGCGTGGCCATGGAATGACTCATGATGTCGCATGACATGGAACAAGTCGGGGCGTCGAAGGACGCCTCAAGACATTGCCATGGCACGTGTTAGGACAAGACAGTGGCACGTATAAGGATGCGTCAGTACATGGCAGGGCGTGGCCATGGCATGACTCATGACGTCGCATGACATGGCAGGGTGGGCCATGGCATGAACCGGGACGTTGCAGGACGCGTCAGGACATGGCCATGGTACGTGTCAGGACGCGTCAGGACATGGCCATGGTACGTGTCAGGACGCGTCAGGACATGGCCATGGAACGTGTCAGGACACGTCAGGACATGGCCATGGCACGAGTTGGAATGTCACTTGTGTCTAGCAGGGTGTGGGCGTGGCACGAGTCTGGACGAGTCAGGACTCGTCAAGACATGGCCATGGCACGTGTCAGGACGCGTCAAGACATGGCCATGGCACGTGTCAGGACATGGCAGGGCGTGGCCATGGCACGAGTAACGACATGGCATGGCATGGTAGGGTGTGGACATGGAAAGATCCAAGACATCGCAGGACATGGCAGGGCGTGGCCATGGCACGAGTCAGGACATCGCAGGACATGGCAGGATATGGCAGAGCGTGGCCATGGGACGAGTTAGGACGTCACAGGACGCGTCAGGACATGGCCATGGCACGTGTCAATGCGTCAGGACATGGCAGTGGCACGTGTCAGGACACGGCAGGGCGTGGCCACTGCATGACCCAAGACGTCGCAGGACATGGCACGAGTCGGGACGTCGAAGGACGCGTGAGGACATGGCCATGGCACATGTCAGGATGCGTCAGGACATGGCCATGGAACATGTCATGACGCATCAAGACATGGCAGGGCGTGGCCATAGCACAAGTCGGGACATCATAGGACATGGTAGGGCGTGGACAGTGAAAGATCCAAGACATCGCAGGACATGGCAGGGCGTGGCCATGGCACGCGTCAGGACATCGCAGGACATGCCAGGACATGGCAGGGCGTGGCCATGGCACGAGTCAGGACGTCGCAAGACGCGTCAGGACATGGCCATGGCACGTGTCAGGACACATCAGGACATGGCAGTGGCACGTGTCAGAACACGGCAGGGCGTGGCCTTGGCATGACTCAAGACGTCGCATGACATGGCACGAGTCGGGACGTCAAAGGACGCGTCAGGACATGGCAATGGCACATGTCAGGACGCGTCAGGACTTGGCAGTGGCTCGTGTCAGGATGCGTCAGGACATGGCAGGGCGTGGCCATGGCATGACTCATGACGTCGTAGGACATGGCAGGGCGTGGCCATGGCACGAGTCGGGACGTCACATGACATGGCAGGGAGTGGCCATGGCACGAGTCAGGACGTCGCAGGACGCGTCAGGACATAGCACGGGCACATGTCAGGACGCGTCAGGACATGGCAGTGGCACGTGTCACGATGCGTCAGGACATGGCAAGGCGTGGCCATGGCATGACTCATGACGTCGTAGGACATGGCAGGGCGTGGCCATGGCACGAGTCGGGACGTCACATGACATGGCAGGGAGTGGCCATGGCACGAGTCAGGACGTCGCAGGACGCGTCAGGACATTGCCATGGTACGTGTTAGAACGCGTCAGGACATGGACATGGCTATGGCACGTGTCAGGACGCGTCATGACATGGCAGAGCGGGGCCATGGCACGAGTCGGGACGTCACAGGACATGGACGGGCGTGGCAAAGGCATGAGTCAAGACGTCACAGGACGCGTCAGTACATGGCCATGGTACGAGTCAGGACGCGTCAGGACATGGCCATGGTACGTGTGAGGACGCGTCAGGACAAGGCCATGGCATGTGTCCGTACGTGTCATGACATGGCAGGGCGTGGCCATGGCACGAGTCGGGACGTCACATGACATGGCAGGGCGTGGTCATGGCACGAGTCAGGACGTCGCAGGACGCGTCAGGACATGGCCATGGTACGTGTTGGGACGCGTCAGGACATGGACATGGCGATGGCACGTGTCAGGACGCGTTAGGACATGGCAGAGCGTGGCCATGGCACGAGTCGGGACGTCAGCGGACATGACAGGGCGTGGCCATGGCACGAGTGAGGACGTCGCAGGACGCATCAGGACATGGCAATGGTACGTGTCAGGACGCGTCAGGACATGGCCATGGCACGTGTCTGGACGCGTCAGGACCTGGCCATGGCATGTGTCAGGACGCGTCATGACATGGCAGGGCATGGCCATGCCACGAATCGGGACGTCACATGGCAGGGCGTGGCCATGGCACGAGTCAGGACGTCGCAAAATGCGTCAGGACATGGACATGGCTATGGCACATGTCAGGACGCGTTAGGACATGGCAGAGCGTGGCCATGTCACGAGTTGGGATGTCACATGACATGGCAGGGCGTGGCCATGGCACGAGTTAGGACGTTGCAGGAGGCGTCAGGACATGGCCATGGTACGTGTCAGGACGCGTCGGGACACGGCCATGGCACGTGTCAGGACGTGTCATGACATGGCAGGGCATGGCCATGGCATGACTCATGACATCGCAGGACATGGCAGGGCGTGGCCATGGAACGAGTCGGAACATCGTAGGAAGCGTCATACATGGCCATGGTACGTGTCAGGACGCATCAGGACATGGCCGTGGTACGTGTCAGGATGCGCAGGACATGGCAATGGCATGTGTCAGGACGCGTCAAGACATGGCAGTGGCACGTGTCAGGACAGGGCAAAGTGTGGCCATGGCACTAGTCAGGACGATGCAGGACGCATCAGGACATTGCCATGGTACATGTCAGGACGCATCAGGACATGGCCATGGAACGTGTCAGGACGCGTCAGGACATGGCAGGGTGTGGCCATGGCACGAGTCGGGACGTTGCAGGACATGGCAGGGGCGTGGCCATGGCACGAGTCAGGACGTGTCATGACGCGTCAAGACATGGCCATGGCACGTATCAGGACATGGCAGGGCGTAGCTATAGCACGAGTTAGAACATCGCAGAACATGGCAGGGCGGGGCCATGGAACGAGTCAGGACATCTCAAGACAAGGCAGGGCATGGCCATGGCACGAGTCAGGACATAGCAGGACGTGGCAGGGCTTGGCCATGGCACTAGTTAGAACGTTTAAGGACATGTCAAGACATGGCTATGGCACGTGTCAGGACGCGTCAGGACATGGCAGTGGCACGTGTCAGGACACGGCATGGCGTGGCCATGGCATGACTCATGACGTCACATGACATGGAACGAGTCGGGACGTCGAAGGATGCCTCATGACATGGCCAAGCTAGGAGTCAGGTCATGACAGTGGCACGTGTCATGAGGCGTCAGGACATGGTCGGGCGTGGCCATGGAATGACTCATGACGTCGCAGCACATGGCAGGGCGTGGCCATGGCACGAGTCACGACATGGAATGGCATGGTTGGGTGTTGACATGGCACGAGCCAGGACATCGCAGGACATGGCAGGGCGTGGCCATGGCACGAGTCGGGACGTCGCAGGACGCGTCAGGACATGGCAAGGCGTTGCCATGGCATGACTCATGACATCGCACGACATGGACGGGCGTGGTCATGGCACAAGTCGAAACGTCGCAGGACGCGTCAGGACATGGCCATCGTACCTGTCAGGACGCGTAGGGACATGGCCATGGCACGTGTCAGGACGTGTCAGGACATGGCAGGGCGTGGCCATGGCATGGCATGGTAGGGGGTGGACATGGCAAGATCCAAGACATCGCAGGACATGGTAGGGCGTGGCCATGGCACGAGTCAGGACATCGCAGGACATGGCAGAGCGTGGCCATGGCACGAGTGAGGACGTCGCAGGACGCATTAGGACATTGCCATGGTACATGTAAGAACGCATCAAGACATGGCCATGGAACATGTCAGGACGCATCAGGACATGGCAGGGCGTGGCCATGGCACAAGTCAGGACTTGTCCATGGCACGTGTTAGGACATGGCAGGGCGTGGCGATAGCACAAGTTAGGACGCGTCAGGACATGACAGTGGAACGTGTCAGGATGCGTCAGGACATGGCAGAGCGTGGCCATGGCACGGGTCGGGACGTCACATGACATGGCAGGGCGTGGTCATGGCACGAGTCAGGACGTCGCAGGACGTGTCAGGACATGTCCATGGTACGTGTTGGGACGCGTTAGGACATGGACATGGCGATGGCACGTGTTTGGACGCGTCAGGACATGGCAGAGCGTGGCCATGGCACTAGTCGGGACGTCACAGGACATGACAGGGCGTGGCCATGGCACGAGTGAGGACGTCGCAGGACGCATCAGGACATGGCAATAGTACGTGTCAGGAGGGGTCCGGACATGGCCATGGCACGTGTCTAGACGCGTTTGGACCTGGCCATGGCATGTGTCAGAATGCATCATGACAAGGCAGGGCATGACCATGGCACGAATCGGGACATCACATGACATGGCAGGGCCTGGCCAGGGCACGAGTCAGGACATTGCAGGAGGCGTCAGGACATGGCCATGGTACGTGTCAAGACGTGACGGGACACGGCCATGGCACGTGTCAGGACGCGTCAGCACGTGGCAGCGGCACGTGTTAGGATGGGTCATGACATGGCAGGGCGTGGCCATGGCATGCCTCATGATATCGCAAGACATGGCAGGGCGTGGCCATGGAACGAGTCGGAACATCGCAGGACGCGTCACACATGGCCATGGTACGTGTCAGGACGCGTCAGGACATGGCCATAGTGCGTGTCAGGATGCGCAGGACATGGCCATGGCACGTGTCAGGACGCGTCAAGACATGGCAGTGGCACGTGTCAGGACACGGCAAAGCGTGGCCATGGCACGAGTCAGGACGATGCAGGACGCATCAAGACATTGCCATGGTACATGTCAGGACGCATCAGGACATGGCCATGGAATGTGTCAGGACGCGTTAGGACACGGCAGGGTGTGGCCGTGGCACGAGTCGGGACGCATCAGGACATGGCAGGGGTGTGGCCATGGCACGAGTCAGGACGTGTCAGGACGTGTCAAGACATGGCCATGGCACGTGTCAGGACATGGAAGGGCGTGGCTATAGCACGAGTTAGAACATCGTAGAACATGGCAGGGCGTGGCCATGGCACGAGTCAGGACATCTCAACACATGGCAGGGCATGGCCATGGCACGAGTCAGGACATAGCATGACGTGGCAGGGCTTGGCCATGGCACGAGTTGGGTGTGGACATGGCACGAGCAAGGACATCGCAGGACATGGCAGGGCGTGGCCATGGCACGAGTCGGGACGTCGCAGGACGCGTCAGGACGTGGCAAGGCGTGGCCATGGCATGACTCATGACATCGCACGACATGGACGGGCGTGGTCATGGCACGAGTCGAAACGTCGCAGGACGCGTCAGGACATGGCCATGGTACCTGTCAGGACGCGTCAGGACATGGCCATGGTACGTGTCAGGATGCATCAGGACATGGCCATGGCACGTGTCAGGACGTGTCAGGACATGGCAGTGGCACGTGTTAGGACACGGCAAAGCGTGGCCATGGCACGAGTGAGGACGTCGCAGGACGCATCAGGACATTGCCATGGTACATGTCAGAACGCATCAAGACATGGCCATGGAACATGTCAGGACGAATCAGGACATGGCAGGGCGTGGCCATGGCACGAGTCAAGACTTGTGCATGGCACGTGTTAGGACATGGCAGGGCGTGGCGATAGCACCAGTTAGGACATCATAGGACATGGCAGGGCGTGGCCATGGCACGAGTTGGGACGTCACATGACATGGCAGGGCGTGGTCATGGCACGAGTCTGGACGTCGCAAGACGCGTCAGGACATGGCCATGGTACGTGTTGGGACGCGTCAGGACATGGACATGGCGATGGCACGTGTCAGGACGCGTCAGGACATGGCAGAGCGTGGCCATGGCACGAGTCGGGATGTCACAAGACATGACAAGGCGTGGCCATGGCACGAGTGAGGACGTCGCAGGACGCATCAGGACATGGCAATGGTACGTGTCAGGACGCGTCAGGACATGGCCATGGCACGTGTCAGGACGCGTCAGGACATGGCAGAGCGTGGCCATGTCACGAGTTGGGACGTCACAAGACATGACAAGGCGTGGCCACGGCACGAGTCAGGACGTCGCAGGAGGCGTCAGGACATGGCAATGGTACGTGTCAGGACGCGTCGGGACACGGCTATGGCACGTGTCAGGACGCGTCGGCACGTGGCAGTGGCACGTGATAGGATGGGTCATGACATGGCAGGGCGTGGCCATGGTATGACTCATGACATAGCAGGACATGGCAGGGCGTGGCCATGGAATGAGTCGGAACATTGCAGGACACGTCATACATGGCCATGGTACGTGTCAGGACGCATCAGGACATGGCCGTGGTACGTGTTAGGATGCGCAGGACATGGCCATGGCACGTGTCAGGACGCGTCAAGACATGGCAGTGGCACGTGTCAGGACAGGGCAAAGTGTGGCCATGGCACTAGTCAGGACGATGCAGGACGCATCAGGACATGGCAATAGTACGTGTCAGGAGGCGTCCGGACATGGCCATGGCACGTGTCTGGACGCGTTAGGACCTGGCCATGGCATGTGTCAGGATGCGTCATGACATGGCAGGGCATGACCATGGCACGAATCGGGACATCACATGACATGGCAGGGCCTGGCCAGGGCACGAGTCAGGACATCGCAGGAGGCGTCAGGACATGGCCATGGTACGTGTCAGGACGCGTCGGGACACGGCCATGGCACGTGTCAGGACGCGTCAGCACGTGGCAGTGGCACGTGTTAGGATGGGTCATGACATGGCAGGGCGTGGCGATGGCATGACTCATGACATCGCAGGACATGGCAGGGCGTGGCCATGGAACGAGTCGGAACATCGCAGGACGCGTCATACATGGCCATGGTACGTGTCAGGACGCGTCAGGACATGGCCATGGTACGTGTCAGGATGCGCAGGACATGGCCATGGCACGTGTCAGGACGCGTCAAGACATGGCAGTGGCACGTGTCAGGACACGGCAAAGCGTGGCCATGGCACGAGTCAGGACGATGCAGGACGCATCAGGACATTGCCATGGTACATGTCAGGACGCATCAGGACACGGCCATGGAACGTGTCAGGACGCGTCAAGACATGGCAGGGTGTGGCCATGGCACGAGTCGGGATGTCGCAGGACATGGCAGGGGCTTGGCCATGGCACGAGTCAGGACGCGTCACATGTCAAGACATGGCCATGGCACGTGTCAGGACATGCCAGGGCGTGGCTATAGCACGAGTTAGAACATCGCAGAACATGGTAGGGCGTGGCCATGGCACGAGTCAGGACATCTCAAGACATGGCAGGGCATGGCCATGGCACGAGTCAGGACATAGCATGACGTGGCAGGGCTTGGCCATGGCACGAGTTGGGTGTGGACATGGCACGAGCAAGGACATCGCAGGACATGGCAGGGCGTGGCCATGGCACGAGTCGGGACGTCGCAGGACGCGTCAGGACGTGGCAAGGCGTGGCCATGGCATGACTCATGACATCGCACGACATGGACGGGCGTGGTCATGGCACGAGTCGAAACGTCGCAGGACGCGTCAGGACATGGCCATGGTACCTGTCAGGACGCGTCAGGACATGGCCATGGTACGTGTCAGGATGCATCAGGACTTGGGCATGGCACGTGTCAGGACGTGTCAGGACATGGCAGTGGCACGTGTTTGGACACGGCAAAGCGTGGCCATGGCACGAGTGAGGACGTCGCAGGACGCATCAGGACATTGCCATGGTACATGTCAGAACACATCAAGACATGGCCATGGAACATGTCAGGACGCATCAGGACATGGCAGGGCGTGGCCATGGCACAAGTCAGGACTTGTCCATGGCACGTGTTAGGACATGGCAGGGCGTGGCGATTGCACGAGTTAGGACATCATAGGACATGGCAGGGCGTAGCCATGGCACGAGTTGGGACGTCACATGACATGGCAGGGCGTGGTCATGGCACGAGTCAGGACGTCGCAAGACGCGTCAGGGCATGGCCATGGTACGTGTTGGGACGCGTCAGGACATGGACATGGCGAAGGCACGTGTCAGGACACGTCAGGACATGGCAGAGCGTGGCCATGGCCGAGTCGGGATGTCACAAGACATGAAAAGGCGTGGCCATGGCACGAGTGAGGACGTCGCAGGACGCATCAGGACATGGCAATGGTACGTGTCAGGACGCGTCAGGACATGGCCATGGCACGTGTCAGGACGCGTCAGGACATGGCAGAGCGTGGCCTTGTCACGAGTTGGGACGTCACAAGACATGGCAAGGCGTGGCCATGGCACGAGTCAGGACGTCGCAGGAGGCGTCATGACATGGCCATGGTACGTGTCAGGACGCGTCGGGACACGGCCATGGCACGTGTCAGGACGCGTTGGCACGTGGCAGTGGCACGTGTTAGGATGGGTCATGACATGGCAGGGCGTGGCCATGGTATGACTCATGACATCGCAGAACATGGCAGGGCGTGGCCATGAAACGAGTCGGAACATTGCAGGACACGTCATACATGGCCATGGTACGTGTCAGGACGCATCAGGACATGGCCGTGGTACGTGTTAGGATGCGCAGGACATGGCCATGGCACGTGTCAGGACGCGTCAAGACATGGCAGTGGCACGTGTCAGGACAGGGCAAAGTGTGGCCATGGCACTAGTCAGGACGATGCAGGACGCATCAGGACATTGCCATGGTACATGTCAGGACGCATCAGGACATGGCCATGGAACGTTTCAGGACGCGTCAGGACATGGCAGGGTGTGGCCATGGCACGAGTCGGGACGTCGCAGGACATGGCAGGGGCGTGGCCATGGCACGAGTCAGGACGTGTCAGGACGCGTCAAGACATGGCCATGGCACGTGTCAGGACGTGGCAGGGCGTGGCTATAGCACGAGTTAGAACATCGCAAAACATGGCAGGGCATGGCCATGGCACGAGTCAGGACATCTCAAGACAAGGTAGGGCATGGCCATGGCACGAGTCACGACATAGCAGGACGTGGCAGGGCTTAGCCATGGCACGAGTTAGAACGTGTCAGGACGCGTCAAGACAAGGTCATGGCACGTGTCAGGACGCGTCAGGACATGGCTGTGGCACGTGTCAGGACACGGCATGGCGTGGCCATGGCATGACTCATGACGTCGCATGACATGGAACGAGTCAGGACGTCGAAGGATGCCTCAGGACATGGTCAAGGCACGAGTCAGGTCATGACAGTGGCACGTGTTAGGACGCATCAGGACATGGCAGGGCATAGCAATGGCATGACTCATGACATCGCAGCACATAGCAGGGTGTGGCCATAGCACGAGTCACGACATGGAATGGCATGGTTGGGTGTGGACATGGCACGAGCCAGGACATCGCAGGACATGGCAGGGCGTGGCCATGGCACAAGTCAGGACTTGTCCATGGCACGTGTTAGGACATGGCAGGGCGTGGCGATAGCACGAGTTAGGACATCATAGGACATGGCAGGGCGTGGCCATGGCACGAGTTGGGACGTCACATGACATGGCAGGGCGTGGTCATGGCACGAGTCAGGACGTCGCAAGACGCGTCAGGACATGGCCATGGTACGTGTTGGGACGCGTCAAGACATGGACATGGCGAAGGCACGTGTCAGGACGCGTCAGGACATGGCAGAGCGTGGCCATGGCCGAGTCGGGATGTCACAAGACATGAAAAGGCGTGGCCATGGCATGAGTGAGGACGTCGCAGGACGCATCAGGACATGGCAATGGTACGTGTCAGGACGCGTCAGGACATGGCCATGGCACGTGTCAGGACGCGTCAGGACATGGCAGAGCGTGGCCATGTCACGAGTTGGGACGTCACAAGACATGGCAAGGCGTGGCCATGGCACGAGTCAGGACGTCGCAGGAGGCGTCAGGACATGGCCATGGTACGTGTCAGGACGCGTCGGGACACGGCCATGGCACGTGTCAGGACGCGTCGGCACGTGGCAGTGGCACGTGTTAGGATGGGTCATGACATGGCAGGGCGTGGCCATGTTATGACTCATGACATCGCAGGACATGGCAGGGCGTGGCCATGAAACGAGTCGGAACATTGCAGGACACGTCATACATGGCCATGGTACGTGTCAGGACGCATCAGGACAGGGCCGTGGTACGTGTTAGGATGCGCAGGACATGGCCATGGCACGTGTCAGGACGCGTCAAGATATGGCAGTGGCACGTGTCAGGACAGGGCAAAGTGTGGCCATAGCACTAGTCAGGACGATGCAGGACGCATCAGGACATTGCCATGGTACATGTCAGGACGCATCAGGACATGGCCATGGAACGTTTCAGGACGCGTCAGGACATGGCAGGGTGTGGCCATGGCACGAGTCGGGACGTCGCAGGACATGGCAGGGGCGTGGCCATGGCACGAGTCAGGACGTGTCAGGACGCGTCAAGACATGGCCATGGCACGTGTCAGGACATGGCAGGGCGTGGCTATAGCACGAGTTAGAACATCGCAAAACATGGCAGGGCGTGGCCATGGCACGAGTCAGGACATCTCAAGACAAGGTAGGGCATGGCCATGGCACGAGTCACGACATAGCAGGACGTGGCAGGGCTTAGCCATGGCACGAGTTAGAACGTGTCAGGACGCATCAAGACAAGGCCATGGCACGTGTCAGGACGCGTCAGGACATGGCTGTGGCACGTGTCAGGACACGGCATGGCGTGGCCATGGCATGACTCATGACGTCGCATGACATGGAACGAGTCAGGACGTCGAAGGATGCCTCAGGACATGGTCAAGGCACGAGTCAGGTCATGACAGTGGCACGTGTTAGGACGCATCAGGACATGGCAGGGCATGGCAATGGCATGACTCATGACATCGCAGCACATAGCAGGGTGTGGCCATAGCACGAGTCACGACATGGAATGGCATGGTTGGGTGTGGACATGGCACGAGCCAGGACATCGCAGGACATGGCAGGGCGTGGCCATGGCACGAGTCGGGATGTTGCAGGACGTGTCAGGACATGGCAAGGCTTGGCCATGGCATGACTCATGAAATCGCACGACATGGACGGGTGTGGTCATGGCACGAGTCAAAACGTCGCAGGACGCGTCAGGACATGACCATGGTACGTGTCAGGATGCATCAGGACATGGCCATGGCACGTGTCAGGACATGGCAGTGGCACGTGTTAGGACACGACAAAGCGTGGCCATGGCACGAGTGAGGACGTCGCAGGATGCATCAGGACATTGCCATGGTACATGTCAGAACGCATCAAGACATGGCCATGGAACATGTCAGGACACATCAAGACATGGCAGGGCGTGGCCATGGCACGAGTCAGGACTTGTCCATGGCACGTGTTAGGACTTGGCAAGGCGAGGCGATAGCACGAGTTAGGACATCGTAGGACATGGAAGAGCGTGGCCATGGCACGAGTCGGGACGTCACATGACATGGCAGGGCGTGGTCATGGCACGAGTCAGGACGTCGCAGGACGCGTCAGGACATGGCAGGGTGTGGCTATGGCACGAGTCCGGACGTCGCAGGACATGGTAGGGGCATGGCCATGGCACGAGTTAGGACGTGTCAAGACGCGTCAAGACATGGCCATGGCACGTGTCAGGACATGGCAGGGCGTGGCTATAGCACGAGTTAGAACATCGCAGAACATGGCAGGGCGTGGCCATGGAACGAGTCAGGACATCTCAAGACAAGGCAGGGCATGGCCATGGCACGAGTCAGGACATAGCAGGAAGTGGCAGGGCTTGGCCATGGTACGAGTTAGAACGTGTCAGGACGCGTCAAGACATGGCTATGTCACGTGTCAGGACGTGTCAGAATATGGCAGTGGCACGTGTCAGGACACGGCATGGCGTGGCCATGGCATGACTCTTGACGTCTCATGACATGGAACGAGTCGGGACGTCGAAGGATGCCTCAGGACATAGCCAAGGCAGGAGTCAGGTCATGACAGTGGCACGTGTCATAATGCGTCAGGACATGGCAGGGCGTGGCCATGGAATGACTCATGACGTCACAGCACATGGCAGGGCGTGGCCATGGCACGAGTCACGACATGGAATGGCATGGTTGGGTGTGGACATGGCACGAGCCAGGACATCGCAGGACATGGCATGGCGTGGCCATGGCACGAGTCGGGACGTCGCAGGACGTGTCGGGACATGGCAAGGCGTTGTCATGGCATGACTCATGACATCGCACGACATGGACGGGCGTGGTCATGGCACGAGTCGAAACGTCGCAGGACGCGTCAGGACATGGCACGAGTCAGGACATCTCAAGACAAGGTAGGGCATGGCCATGGCACGAGTCACGACATAGAAGGACGTGGCAGGGCTTGGCCATGGCACGAGTTAGAACATGTCAGGACGCGTCTAGACATGGCCATGGCACGTGTCAGGACGCGTCAGGACATGGCAGTGGCACGTGTCAGGACACGGCATGGCGTGGCCATGGCATGACTCATGACGTCGCATGACATGGAACTATTCAGGACGTCGAAGGATGCCTCAGGACATGGTCAAGGCAGGAGTCAGGTCATGACAGTGGCACGTGTTAGGACGCATCAGGACATGGCAGGGCGTGGCCATGGCATGACTCATGACATCGCAGCACATGAAAGGGCGTGGCCATGGCACGAGTCACGACATGGAATGGCATGGATGGGTGTGGACATGGCACGAGCCAGGACATAGCAGGACATGGCAGGGCGTGGCCATGGCATGAGTCGGGATGTCGCAGGACATGTCAGGACATGGCAAGGCTTGGCCATGGCATGACTCATGAAATCGCACGACATGGACGGGCGTGGTCATGGCACGAGTCAATACGTCGCAAGACGCGTCAGGACATGGCATGGTACCTGTCAGGACTCGTCAGGACATGACCATGGTACGTGTCAGGATGCATCAGGACATGGCCATGGCACGTGTCAGGACATGGCAGTGGCACGTGTTAGGACACGACAAAGCGTGGCGATGGCACGAGTGAGGACGTCGCAGGATGCATCAGGACATTGCCATGGTACATGTCATAACGCATCAAGACATGGCCATGGAACATGTCAGGACGCATCAGGACATGCCAGGGCGTGGCCATGGCACGAGTCAGGACTTGTCCATGGCACGTGTTTGGACTTGGCAAGGCGAGGCGATAGCACGAGTTAGGACATCGTAGGACATGGCAGAGCGTGGCCATGGCACGAGTCGGGACGTCACATGACATGGCAGGGCGTGGTCATGGCACGAGTCAGGACGTCGCAGGACGCGTCAGGACATGGCAGGATGTGGCTATTGCACGAGTCGGGACGTCGCAGGACATGGCAGGGGCGTGGCCATGGCACGAGTCAGAACGTGTCAAGACGCGTCAAGACATGGCCATGGCACGTGTCAGGACATGGCAGGGCGTGGCTATAGCACGAGTTAGAACATCGCAGAACATAGCAGGGCGTGGCCATGGAACGAGTCAGGACATCTCAAGACAAGGCAGGGCATGGCCATGGCACGAGTCAGGACATAGCAAGAAGTGGCAGGGCTTGGCCATGGCAGGAGTTAGAACGTGTCAGGACGCGTCAAGACATGGCTATGTCACGTGTCAGGACGTGTCAGAATATGGCAGTGGCACGTGTCAGGACACGGCATGGCGTGGCCATGGCATGACTCATGACGTCTCATGACATGGAACGAGTCGGGACGTCGAAGGATGCCTCAGGACATAGCTAAGGCAGGAGTCAGGTCATGACAGTGGCACGAGTCATAATGCGTCAGGACATGGCAGGGCGTGGCCATGGAATGACTCATGACGTCGCAGCACATGGCAGGGCGTGGCCATGGCACGAGTCACGACATGGAATGGCATGGTTGGGTGTGGACATGGCACGAGCCAGGACATCGCAGGACATGGCATGGCGTGGCCATGGCACGAGTCGGGACGTCGCAGGACGTGTCGGGACATGGCAAGGCGTTGTCATGGCATGACTCATGACATCGCACGACATGGACGGGCGTGGTCATGGCACGAGTCGAAACGTCGCAGGACGAGTCAGGACATGGCCATGGTACCTGTCAGGACGCGTCAGGACATGGCCATGATACGTGTCAGGATGCATCAGGACATGGCCATGGCACGTGTCAGGACGTGTCAGGACATGGCAGTGGCACGTGTTAGGACAAGGCAAAGCGTGGCCATGGCACGAGTGAGGACGTCGCAGGACGCATTAGGACATTGCCATGGTACATGTCAGAACACATCAAGACATGGCCATGGAACATGTCGGGACGCATCAGGACATGGCAGGGCGTGGCCATGGCACGAGTCAGGACTAGTCCATGGCACGTGTTAGGACATGGCAGGGCGTGGCGATAGCACGAGTTAGGACATCGTAGGACATGGCAGAGCGTGGCCATGGCACGAGTCGGGACGTCACATGACATGGCACGGCGTGGTAATGACACGAGTCAGGACGCCGCAGGACGCGTCAGGACATGGCCATGGTACGTGTTGGGACGCGTCAGGACATGGACATGGCGATGGCACGTGTCAGGACGCGTCAGGACATGGCAGAGCGTGGCCATGGCACGAGTCGGGACGTCAGCGGACATGACAGGGCGTGGCCATGGCACGAGTGAGGACGTCGCAGGACGCATCAGGACATGGCAATGGTACGTGTCAGGACGCGTCAGGACATGGCCATGGCACGTGTCTGGACGCGTCATGACATGGCCATGGCATGTGTCAGGACGCGTCATGACATGGCAGGGCATGACCATGGCACGAATCGGGACATCACATGAGATGGCAGGGCTTGGCCAGGGCACGAGTCAGGACGTCGCAGGAGGCGTCAGGACATGGCCATGGTACGTGTCAGGACGCGTCGGGACACGGCCATGGCACGTGTCAGGACGCGTCAGCACGTGGCTGTGGCACGTGTTAGGATGGGTCATGACATGGCAGGGCGTCGCCATGGCATGCCTCATGATATCCCAAGACATGGCAGGGCGTGGCCATGGAACAAGTCGGAACATCGCAGGACGCGTCATACATGGCCAAGGTACGTGTCAGGACGCGTCAAGACATGGCCATGGTACGTGTCAAGATGCGCAGGACATGGCCATGGCACGTGTCAGGACGCGTCAAGACATGGCAGTAGCACGTGTCAGGACACGGCAAAGCGTGGCCATGGCACGAGTCAGGACGATGCAGGACGCATCAAGACATTGCCATGGTACATGTCAGGACGCATTAGGACATGGCCATGGAATGTGTCAGGACGCGTTAGGACATGGCAGGGTGTGGCCGTGGCACGAGTCGGGACATCGCAGGACATGGCAGGGGCGTGGCCATGGCACGAGTCAGGACGTGTCAGGACGCGTCAAGACATGTCCATGGCACGTGTCAGGACATGGCAGGGCGTGGCTATAGCATGAGTTAAAACATCGCAGAACATGGCAGGGCGTGGCCATGGCACGAGTCAGGACATCTCAAGACAAGGCAGGGCATGGCCATGGCACGAGTCAGGACATAGCAGGACGTGGCAGGGCTTAGCCATGGCACGAGTTGGGTGTGGACATGGCACGAGCTAGGACATCGCAGGACATGGCAGGGCGTGGCCATGGCATGAGTCGGGACATCGCAGGACGCGTCACGACATGGCAAGGCGTGGCCATGGCATGACCCATGACATCGCACGACATGGACGGGCGTGGTCATGGCACGAGTCGAAACGTCGCAGGACGCGTCAGGACATGGCCATGGTACCTGTCAGGAGGCGTCAGGACATGGCCATGGTACGTGTCAGGACGCGTCGGGACACGGCCATGGCACGTGTCAGGATGCGTCGGCACGTGGCAGTGGCACGTGTTAGGATGGGTCATGACATGGCAGGGCGTGGCCATGGCATGACTCATGACATCGCAGGACATGGCAGGGCGTGGCCATGGAACGAGTCGGAACATCGCAGGACACGTCATACATGGCCATGGTACGTGTCAGGATGCACAGGACATGGCCATGGCACGTGTCAGGACGCGGCAAGACATGGCAGTGGCACGTGTCAGGACAGGGCAAAGTGTAGCCATGGCACTAGTCAGGACGATGCAGGACGCATCAGGACATTGCCATGGTACATGTCAAGACGCATCAGGACATGGCAGGGGCGTGGCCATGGCACAAGTCAGGACGTGTCAGGACGCGTCAAGACATGGCCATGGCACGTGTCAGGACATGGTAGGGCGTGGCTATAGCACGAGTTAGAACATCGCAGAACATGGCAGGGCGTGGCCATGGCACGAGTCAGGACATCTCAAGACAAGGCAGGGCATGGCCATGGCACGAGTCAGGACATAGCAGGACGTGGCAGGGCTTGGCCATGGCACGAGTTGGGTGTGTACATGGCACGAGCCAGGACATCGCAGGACATGGCAGGGCGTGGCCATGGCACGAGTCGGGACGTTACAGGACGTGTCAGGACATGGCAAGGCATGGCCATGGCATGACTCATGACATCGCACGAAATGGACGGGCGTGGTCATGGCACGAGTCGAAACGTCGCAAGACGCGTCAGGACATGGCCATGGTACCTGTCAGGACGCGTCAGGACATCTCAAGACAAGGCAGGGCATGGCCATGGCACGAGTCAGGACATAGTAGGACGTGGCAGGGCTTGGCCATGGCACGAGTTGGGTGTGGACATGGCACGAGCCAGGACATCGCAGGACATGGCAGGGCGTGGCAATGGCACGAGTCGGGACGTCGCAGGACGCGTCAGGACATGGCAAGGCGTGGCCATGGCACGACTCATGACATCGCACGACATGGACGAGCGTGGTCATGGCACGAGTCGAAACGTCGCAGGACGCGTCAGGACATGGCCATGGTACCTGTCAGGACGCGTCAGGACATGGCCATGGTACGTGTCAGGATGCATCAGGACATGGCCAAGGCACGTGTCAGGACGTGTCAGGACATGGCAGTGGCACGTGTTAGGACACGGCAAAGCGTGGCCATGGCACGAGTGAGGACGTCGCAGGACGCATCAGGACATTGCCATGGTACATGTCAGAACGTATCAAGACATGGCCATGGAACATGTCAGGACGTATCAGGTCATGGTAGGGCGTGGCCATGGCACGAGTCAGGACTTGTCTATGGCACGTGTTAGGACATGGCAGGGCGTGGCAATAGCACGAGTTAGGACTTCGTAGGACATGGCAGGGCGTGGCCATGGCACGAGTCGGGAAGTCACATGACATGGCAGGGCGTGGTAATGGCACGAGTCAGGACGTCGCAGGACGCGTCAGGACATGCCCATGGTACGTGTTGGGACGCGTCAGGACATGGACATGGCGATGGCACGTGTCAGGACGCGTCAGGACATGGCAGAGCGTGGCCATGGCACGAGTCGGGATGTCACAGGACATGACAAGGCATGGCCATGGCACGAGTGAGGACGTCGCAGGACGCATCAGGACATGGCAATGGTATGTGTCAGGACGCGTCAGGACATGGCCATGGCACGTGTCAGGACGCGTCAAGACATGGCTGAGCGTGGCCATGTCACGAGTTGGGACGTCACAAGACATGGCAAGGCGTGACCATGGCACGAGTAAGGACGTTGCAGGAGGCGTCAGGACATGGCCATGGTACGTGTCAGGACGCGTCAGGACACGGCCATGGCACGTGTCAGGACTCGTCGGCACGTGGCAGTGGCACGTGTTAGGATTGGTCATGACATGGCAGGGCGTGGCCATGGCATGACTCATGACATCGCAGGACGTGGCAGGGCGTGGCCATGGAACGAGTCGGAACATCGCAGGACGCGTCATACATGGCCATGGTACGTGTCAGGATGCGCAGGACATGGCCATGGCACGTGTCAGGATGCGTCAAGACATGGCAGTGGCACGTGTCAGGACAGGGCAAAGTGTGGCCATGGCACTAGTCAGGACGATGCAGGACGCATCAGGACATTGCCATGGTACATGTCAAGACGCATCAGGACATGGCAGGGGCGTGGCCATGGCACAAGTCAGGACGTGTCAGGACGCGTCAAGACATGGCCATGGCACGTGTCAGGACATGGTAGGGCGTGGCTATAGCATGAGTTAGAACATCGCAGAACATGGCAGGGCCTGGCCATGGCACGAGTCAGGACATCTCAAGACAAGGCAGGGCATGGCCATGGCACGAGTCAGGACATAGCAGGACGTGGCAGGGCTTGGCCATGGCACGAGTTGGGTGTGGACATGGCACGAGCCAGGACATCGCAGGACATGGCAGGGCGTGGCCATGGCACGAGTCGGGACGTCGCAGGACGTGTCAGGACATGGCAAGGCATGGCCATGGCATGACTCATGACATCGCACGAAATGGACGGGCGTGGTCATGGCACGAGTCGAAACGTCGCAGGACGCGTCAGGACATGGCCATGGTACCTGTCAGGACGCGTCAGGACATGGCCATGGTACGTGTCAGGATGCATCAGGACATGGCCATGGCACGTGTCAGGACGTGTCAGGACATGGCAGTGGCACGTGTTAGGACACGCCAAAGTGTGGCCATGGCACGAGTGAGGACGTCGCAGGACGCATCCGGACATTGCCATGGTACATGTCAGAACGCATCAAGACATGGCCATTAACATGTCAGGACGCATCAGGACATGGCAGGGCCTGGACATGCACGAGTCAGGACTTGTCTATGGCACGTGTCAGGATATGGCAGGGCGTGGCGATAGCACGAGTTAGGACATCATAGGACATGGCAGAGCGTGGCCATGGCACGAGTCAGGACGTCGCAGGACGCGTCAGGACATGGCCATGGTACGTGTTGGGACGCGTCAAGACATGGACATGGCGATGGCACGTGTCATGACATGGCCATGGCACGTGTCAGGACGCGTCAAGACATGGCAGTGGCACGTGTCAGGACAGGGCAAAGTGTAGCCATGGCACTAGTCAGGACGATGCAGGACGCATCAGGACATTGCCATGGTACATGTCAAGACGCATCAGGACATGGCAGGGGCGTGGCCATGGCACAAGTCAGGACGTGTCAGGACGCGTCAAGACATGGCCATGGCACGTGTCAGGACATGGTAGGGCGTGGCTATAGCACGAGTTAGAACATCGCAGAACATGGCAGGGCGTGGCCATGGCACGAGTCAGGACATCTCAAGACAAGGCAGGGCATGGCCATGGCACGAGTCAGGACATAGCAGGACGTGGCAGGGCTTGGCCATGGCACGAGTTGGGTGTGGACATGGCACGAGCAGGACATCGCAGGACATGGCAGGGCGTGGCCATGGCACGAGTCGGGACGTCGCAGGACGTGTCAGGACATGGCAAGGCATGGCCATGGCATGACTCATGACATCGCACGAAATGGACGGGCGTGGTGATGGCACGAGTCGAAACGTCGCAAGACGCGTCAAGACATGGCCATGGTACCTGTCAGGACGCGTCAGGACATCTCAAGACAAGGCAGGGCATGGCCATGGCACGAGTCAGGACATAGTAGGACGTGGCAGGGCGTGGCCATGGCACAAGTCAGGACGTGTCAGGACGCGTCAAGACATGGCCATGGCACGTGTCAGGACATGGTAGGGCGTGGCTATAGCATGAGTTAGAACATCGCAGAACATGGCAGGGCGTGGCCATGGCACGAGTCAGGACATCTCAAGACAAGGCAGGGCATGGCCATGGCACGAGTCAGGACATAGCAGGACGTGGCAGGGCTTGGCCATGGCACGAGTTGGGTGTGGACATGGCACGAGCCAGGACATTGCAGGACATGGCAGGGCGTGGCCATGGCACGAGTCGGGACGTCGCAGGACGTGTCAGGACATGGCAAGGTATGGCCATGGCATGACTCATGACATCGCACGAAATGGACGGGCGTGGTCATGGCACGAGTCGAAACGTCGCAGGACGCGTCAGGACATGGCCATGGTACCTGTCAGGACGCGTCAGGACATGGCCATGGTACGTGTCAGGATGCATCAGGACATGGCCATGGCACGTGTCAGGACGTGTCAGGACATGGCAGTGGCACGTGTTAGGACACGGCAAAGTGTGGCCATGGCACGAGTGAGGACGTCGCAGGACGCATCAGGACATTGCCATGGTACATGTCAGAACGCATCAAGACATGGCCAATAACATGTCAGGACGCATCAGGACATGGTAGGGCCTGGCCATGCACGGGTCAGGACTTGTCTATGGCACGTGTTAGGATATGGCAGGGCGTGGCGATAGCACGAGTTAGGACATCATAGGACATGGCAGAGCGTGGCCATGGCACGAGTCAGGACGTCGCAGGACGCGTCAGGACATGGCCATGGTACGTGTTGGGACGCGTCAAGACATGGACATGGCGATGGCACGTGTCAGGACGCGTCAAGACATGGCAGTGGCACGTGTCAGGACAAGGCAAAGTGTAGCCATGGCACTAGTCAGGACGATGCAGGACGCATCAGGACATTGCCATGGTACATGTCAAGACGCATCAGGACATGGCAGGGGCGTGGCCATGGCACAAGTCAGGACGTGTCAGGACGCGTCAAGACATGGCCATGGCACGTGTCAGGACATGGTAGGGCGTGGCTATAGCACGAGTTAGAACATCGCAGAACATGGCAGGGCGTGGCCATGGCACGAGTCAGGACATCTCAAGACAAGGCAGGGCATGGCCATGGCACGAGTCAGGACATAGCAGGACGTGGCAGGGCTTGGCCATGGCACGAGTTGGGTGTGGACATGGCACGAGCCAGGACATCGCAGGACATGGCAGGGCGTGGCCATGGCACGAGTCGGGACGTCGCAGGACGTGTCAGGACATGGCAAGGCATGGCCATGGCATGACTCATGACATCGCACGAAATGGACGGGCGTGGTCATGGCACGAGTCGAAACGTCGCAAGACGCGTCAGGACATGGCCATGGTACCTGTCAGGACGCGTCAGGACATCTCAAGACAAGGCAGGGCATGGCCATGGCACGAGTCAGGACATAGTAGGACGTGGCAGGGCTTGGCCATGGCACGAGTTGGGTGTGGACATGGCACGAGCCAGGACATCGCAGGACATGGCAGGGCGTGGCCATGGCACGAGTCGGGACGTCGCAGGATGCGTCAGGACATGGCAAGGCGTGGCCATGGCACGACTCATGACATCGCACGACATGGACGGGCGTGGTCATGGCACGAGTCGAAACGTCGCAGGACGCGTCAGGACATGGCCATGGTACCTGTCAGGACGCGTCAGGACATGGCCATGGTACGTGTCAGGATGCATCAGGGCATGGCCATGGCAAGTGTCAGGACGTGTCAGGACATGGCAGTGGCACGTGTTAGGACACGGCAGGGGCGTGGCCATGGCACGAGTCAAGACGTGTCAGGACGCGTAAAGAATTGGCCATGGCACGTGTCAGGACATGGCAGGGCGTGGCTATAGCACGAGTTAGAACATCGCAGAACATGGCAGGGCGTGGCCATGGCACGAGTCAAAACATCTCAAGACAAGGCAGGGCATGCCCATGGCACGAGTCGGGACATAGCAGGACGTGGCAGGGCTTGGCCATGGCACGAGTTAGAACGTGTCAGGACGCGTCAAGACATGGCCATGGCACGTGTTAGGACGCGTCAGGACATGGCAGTGGCAAGTGTCAGGACACGGCATGGCGTGGCCATGGCATGACTCATGACGTCGCATGACATGGAACGAGTCGGGACGTCGAAGGATGCCTCAGGACATGGCCAAGGCAGGAGTCAGGTCATGACAGTGGCACGTCTTAGGACGCATCAGGACATGGGAGGGCGTGGCCATGGCATGATTCATGACGTCGCAGCACATGGCAGGGCGTGGCCATGGCACGAGTCACGACATGGAATGGCCTGATTGTGTGTGGACATGGAACGAGCCAGGACATCGCAAGACATGGCAGGGCGTGGCCATGGCACGAGTCGGGACGTCGCAGGACGTGTGAGGACATGGCAAGGCGTTGCCATGGCATGACTCATGACATCGCACGACATGGACATGCGTGGTCATGGAACGAGTCGAAACGTCGCAGGACGCGTCAGGACATGGCCATGGTACCTGTCAGGACGCGTCAGGACATGGCCATGGTACGTGTCAGGATGCATCAGGACATGGCCATGGCACGTGTCAGGACGTGTCAGGACATGGCAGTGGCACGTGTTAGGACACGGCAAAGCGTGGCCATGGCACGAGTGAGGACGTCGCAGGACGCATCAGGACATTGCCATGGTACATGTCAGAACGCATCAAGACATGGCCATGGAACATGTTAGGACGCATGAGGACATGGCAGGGCGTGCCATGGCACGAGTCAGGACTTGTCCATGGCACGTGTTAGGACATGGCAGGGCGTGGCGATAGCACGAGTTAGGACATCGTAGGACATGGCAGAGCGTGGCCATGGCACGAGTCGGGACGTCACATGACATGGCAGGGCGTTGTCATGGCACGAGTCAGGACGTCGCAAGACGCGTTAGGACATGGCCATGGTACGTGTTGGGACGCGTCAGGACATGGACATGGTGATGGCACGTGTCTGGACGCGTCAGGACATGGCAGAGCGTGGCCATGTCACGTGTCGGGACGTCACAGGACATGACACGGCGTGGCCATGGCACGAGTGAGGACGTCGCAAGACGCATCAGGACATGGCAGTGGTACGTATCAGGACGCGTCAGGACATGGCCATGGCACGTGTCCGGACGCGTCAGGACCTGGCCATGGCATGTGTCAGGACGCGTCATGACATGGCAGGGCATGACCATGGCACGAATCGGGACATCATATGACATGGCAGGGCCTGGCCAAGGCACGAGTCAGGACGTCGCAGGAGGCGTCAGGACATGGCCATGGTACGTGTCAGGACGCGTCAGGACACGGCCATGGCACGTGTCAGGACGCGTCAGAACGTGGCAGTGGCACGTGTTAGGATGGGTCATGACATGGCAGGGCGTGGCCATGGCATGCCTCATGATATCGCAAGACATGGCAGGGCGTGGCCATGGAACGAGTCGGAACATCGCGGACGCGTCATACATGGCCATGGTACGTGTCAGGACGCGTAAGGACATGGTTATGGTACGTATCTGGATGCGCAGGACATGGCCATGGCACGTGTCAGGACGCGTAAAGACATGGTAGTGGCACGTGTCAGGACACGGCAAAGCGTGGCCATGGAACGAGTCAGGACGATGCAGGACGCATCAAGACATTGCCATGGTACTTGTCAGGACGCATCAGGACATGGCCATGGAATATGTAAGGACGCGTCAGGACATGGCAGGGTGTGGCTGTGGCACGAGTCGGGACGTAGCAGGACATGGCAGGGGCGTGGCCATGGCACGAGTCAGGACGTGTCAGGACGCGTCAAGACATGGCCATGGCACGTATCAGGACATGGCAGGGCGTGGCTATAGCACGAGTTAGAACATCGCAGAACATGGCAGGGCGTGGCCATGGCACGAGTCAGGACATCTCAAGACAAGGCAGGGCATGGCCATGGCACGAGTCAGGACATAGCAGGACGTGGCAGGGCTTGGCCATGGCACGAGTTGGGTGTGGACATGGCACGAGCCAGGACATCGCAGGACATGGCAGGGCGTGGCCATGGCATGAGTCAGGACGTCGCAGGACGCGTCAGGACATGGCAAGGCGTGGCCATGGCATGACTCATGACATCACACGACATGGACTGGCGTGGTCATGGCACGAGTCGAAACGTCGCAGGACGCGTCAGGACATGGCCATGGTACCTGTCAAGACACGTCAGGACATGGCCATGGTACGTGTAAGGATGCATCAGGACATGGCCATGGCACGTGTCTGGACGTGTCAGCACAT
The DNA here is from genome assembly GCA_034376525.1 of Nicotiana benthamiana. Lineage (NCBI taxonomy): Eukaryota > Viridiplantae > Streptophyta > Magnoliopsida > Solanales > Solanaceae > Nicotiana > Nicotiana benthamiana. Next base: position 178,929 of record JAXGFW010000039.1, on the reverse strand, counting down.
GGTAGTGGCACGTGATAGGACACGGCAAAGCGTGACCATGGCACGAGTGAGGACGTCGCAGGACGCATCAGGACATGGCAATTGTACGTATAAGGACGCGTCAGGATATGGCCATGGCACGTGTCTGGACGCGTCAGGACCTGGCCATGGCATGTGTCAGGACGCGTCATGACATGGCAAGGCATGACCATGGCACGAATCGGGACATCACATGACATGGTAGGGCCTGGCCAGGGCACGAGTCAGGACATCGCTGGAGGCGTCAGGACATGGCCATGGTACATCTCAGGACGCGTCGGGACACGGCCATGGCACGTGTCAGGACGCGTCAGAACGTGGCAGTGGCACGTGTTATGATGGGTCATGATATGGCAGGGCGTGGCAATGGCATGCCTCATGATATCGCAAGACATGGCAGATGTGGCCATGGAACGAGTCGGAACATCGCGGACGCGTCATACATGGCCATGGTACGTGTCAGGACGCGTTAGGACATGGCCATGGTGCGTGTCAGGATGCGCAGGACATGGCCATGGCAGGTGTCAGGACGCGTCAAGACATGGCAGTGGCACGTGTCAGGACACGGCAAAGCGTGGCCATGGCACGAGTCAGGACGATGCAGGACGCATCAAGACATTGCCATGGTACTTGTCAGGACGCATCAGGACATGGCCATGGAATGTGTCAGGACGCGTCAGGACATGGCAGGGTGTGGCTGTGGCACGAGTCCGGACGTCGCAGGACATGGCAGGGGCGTGGCCATGGCACGAGTCAGGACGTGTCAAGACGCGTCAAGACATGGCCATGGTAGTGTCAAGACATGGTAGGGCATGGCTATAGCACGAGTTAGAACATCGCAGAACATGGCAGGGCGTGGCCATGGCATGAGTCAGGACATCTCAAGACAAGGCAGGGCATGGCCATGGCACGAGTCAGGACATAGCAGGACGTGGTAGGGCTTGGCCATGGCACGAGTTGGGTGTGGACATGGCACGATCCAGGACATCGCAGGACATGGCAGGGCGTGACCATGGCACGAGTCAGGACGTCGCAGGACGCGTCAGGACATGGCAAGGCGTGGCCATGGCATAACTCATGACATCGCACGACATGGACGGGCGTGGTCATGGCACGAGTCGAAACGTCGCAGGACGCGTCAGGACATGGCCATGGTACCTGTCAGGACGTGTCAGGACATGGCCATGGTACGTGTCACGATGCATCAGGACATGGCCATGGCACGTGTCAGGACGTGTCAGGACATGGCAGTGGCACATGTTAGGACACGGCAAAGCGTGGCCATGGCACGAGTGAGGACGTCGCAGGACGCAACAGGACATTGCCACGGTACATGTCAGAACGCATCAAGACATGGCCATGGAACATGTCAGGACGCATCAGGACATGGCAGGGCTTGGCCATGGCACGAGTCAGGACGTCGCAGGAGGCGTCAGGACATGGCCATGTACGTGTCAGGACGCGTCGGGACACGGCCATGGCACGTGTCAGGACGCGTCGGCACATGGCAGTGGCACGTGTTAGGATGGGTCATGACATGGCAGGGCGTGGCCATGGCATGACTCATGAAATCGGAGGACATGGCAGGGCGTGGCCCTGGAACGAGTCGGAACATCGCAAGACGCGTCATACATGGCCATGGTACATGTCAGGACGCATAAAGACATGGCCGTGGTACGTGTCAGGATGCGCAGGACATGGCCATGGCACGTGTCAGGACGCGTCAAGACATGGCAGTGGCACGTGTCAGGACAGGGCAAAGTGTGGCCATGGCACTAGTCAGGACGATTCAGGACGCATCAGGACATTGCCATGGTACATGTCAGGACGCATCAGGAGATGGCCATGGAACGTGTCAGGACGCATCAGGACATGGCAGGGTGTGGCCATGGCACGAGTCGCGACGTCTCAGGACATTGCAAGGCGTGGCCATGGCATGAGTTAGGATGTGTCAGGACGCGTCAAGACATGGCCATAGCACGTGTCACGACATGGCAGGGCGTGGCTATAGCACGAGTTAGAACATCGTAGAACATGGCAGCGCGTGGCCATGGCACGAGTCAGGACATCTCAAGACAAGGCAGGGCATGGCCATTGCACGAGTCAGGACATAGCAGGACGTGGCAGGGCTTGGCGATGGCACGAGTTAGAACGTGTCAGGACGCGTCAAGACATGGCCATGGCAATCAGGACGCGTCAGGACATGGCAGTGGCACGTGTCAGGACACGGCATGGCGTGGCCATGGCATGACTCATGACGTCGCATGACATGGAACGAGTCGGGACGTCGAAGGACGCCTCAAGACATGGCCATGGCACGTGTCAGGACATGACAGTGGCACGTGTCAGGATGCGTCAGGACATGGCAGGGCATGGCCATGGCATGACTCATGACGTCGCAGGACATGGCAGGGCGTGGTCATGGCACGAGTCACGACATGGCATGGCATGGTTGGGTGTGGACATGGCACGAGCCAGGACATCGCAGGACATGGCAGGGCGTGGCCATGGCACGAGTCGGGACGTTGCCGGACGTGTCAGGACATGGCAAGGCGTTGCCATGGCATGACTCATGACATCGCACGACATGGACGGGCATGGTCATGGAACGAGTCGAAACGTCGCAGGACGCGTCAGGACATGGCAATGGTACCTGTCAGGACGCGTCAGGACATGGCCATGGTACGTGTAAGGATGCATCAGGACATGGCCATGGCACGTGTCAGGACGTGTCAGGACATGGCAGTGGCACGTGTTAGGACACGGCAAAGCGTGGCCATGGCACGAGTGAGGACGTCGCAGGACGCATTAGGACATTGCCATGGTACATGTCAGAACGCATCAAGACATGGCCATGGAACATGTTAGGACGCATGAGGACATGTCAGGGCGTGGCCATGGAACGAGTCGGAACATCACGGATGCGTCATACATGGCCATGGTACGTGTCAGGACGCGTCAGGACATGGCCATGGTGCGTGTCAGGATGCGCAGGACATGGCCATGGCACGTGTCAGGACGCGTCATGACATGGCAGTGGCACGTGTTAGGACACGGCAAAGCGTGGCCATGGCACGAGTCAGGACGATGCAGGATGCATCAAGACATTGCCATGGTACTTGTCAGGACGCGTCAGGACATGGCCATGGAATGTGTCAGGACGCGTCTAGACATGGCAGGGTGTGGCTATGGCACGAGTCGGGACGTCGCAGGACATGGCAGGGGCGTGGCCATGGCACGAGTCAGGACGTGTCAGGATGCGTCAAGACATGGCCATGGCACGTGTCAGGACATGGCAGGGCGTGGCAATAGCACGAGTTAGAACATCGCAGAACATGGCAGGGCGTGGCCATGGCACGAGCCGGGACATCTCAAGACAAGGCAGGGCATGGCCATGGCATGAGTCAGGACATAGCAGGACGTGGCAGGGCTTGGCGATGGCACGAGTTGGGTGTGGACATGGCATGAGCCAGGACATCGCAGAACATGGCAGGGCGTGGCCATGGCACGAGTCAGGACGTCGCAGGACGCGTCAGGACATGGCAAGGCGTGGCCATGGCATGACTCATGACATCGCACGACATGGACGCGCGTGGTCATGGCACGACTCGAAACGTCGCAGGACGCGTCAGGACATGGCCATGGTACCTGTCAGGACGCGTCAGGACATGGCCATGGTACGTGTCAGGATGCATCAGGACATGGCCATGGCACGTGTCAGGTCGTGTCAGGACATGGCAGTGGCACGTGTTAGGACACGGCAAAGCGTGGCCATGGCATGAGTGAGGACGTCGCAGGACATGGCAATGGTACGTATCAGGACACGTCAGGACATGGCCATGGCACGTGTCTGGACGCGTCAGGACCTGGCCATGGCATGTGTCAGGATGCGTCATGACATGGAAGGGCATGACCATGGCACGAATCGGGACCTCACAGGACATGGCAAGGCGTGGCCATGGCACGAGTCAGGACGTCGCAGGAGGCGTCAGGACATGGCCATGGTACGTGTCAGGACGCGTCAGGACACGGCCATGGCACGTGTCAGGACGCGTCAGCACGTGGCAGTGGCACGTGTTAGGATGGGTCAAGACATGGCAGGGCGTGGCCATGGAACAAGTCGCAACATCGCGGACGCGTCATACATGGCCATGGTACGTGTCAGGACGCGTCAGGACATGGCCTTGGTGCGTGTCAGGATGCGCAGGACATGGCCATGGCACGTGTCAGGACGCGTCAAGACATGGCAGTGGCACGTGTCAGGACACGGCAAAGCGTGGCTATGGCACGAGTCAGGACGATGCAGGACGCATCAGGACATGGCCATGGTACATGTCAGGACGCATCAGGACATGGCCATGGAACGTGTCAGGACGCGTCCGGACATGGCAGGGTGTGGCTGTGGCACGAGTCGGGACATCGCAGGGCATGGCAGGGGCGTGGCCGTTGCACGAGTCAGGACGTGTCAGGACGCGTCAAGACATGGCCATGGCACGTGTCAGGACATGGCAGGGCGTGGCTATAGCACGAGTTAGAACATCGCAGAACATGGCAGGGCGTGGCCACGGCACGAGTCAGGACATCTCAAGACAAGGCAGGGCATGGCCATGGCACGAGTCAGGACATAGCAGGACGTGGCAGGGCTTGGCCATGGCACGAGTTGGGTCTGGACATGGCACGAGCCAGGACATCGCAGGACATGGCAGGGCGTGGCCATGGCACGAGTCACGACGTCGCAAGACGCGTCCGGACATGGCAAGGCGTGGCCATGGCATGACTCATGACGTCCCATGACATGGATAGGCGTGGTCATGGCACGAGTCGAAACGTCGCAGGACGCGTCAGGACATGGCCATGGTACCTGTCAGGACATGGCCATGGTACGTGTCAGGATGCATCAGGACATGACCATGGCACGTGTCATGACGTGTCAGGACATGGCATTGGCACGTGTTAGGACACGGCAAAGCGTGGCCATGGCACGAGTGAGGACGTCGCAGGACGCATCAGGACATTGCCATGGTACATGTCAGAACGCATCAAGACATGGCCATGGAACATGTCAGGACGCATCAGGACATGGTAGGGCGTGGCCATGGCACGAGTCAGGACTTGTCCATGGCACGTGTTAGGACATGGCAGGGTGTGGCGATAGCACGAGTTAGGACATCGTAGGACATGGCAGGGCGTGGCCATGGCACGAGTCGGGACATCACATGACATGGCAGGGCGTGGTCATGGCACGAGTCAGGACATCGCCATGGTACATGTTGGGACGCGTTAGGACATGGACATGGCAATGGCACGTGTCAGGACGCGTCAGGACATGGCAGAGCGTGGCCATGGCACGAGTCGGGATGTCACAGGACATAAATGGCGTGGCCATGGCACGAGTGAGGACGTCGCAGGACGCATGAGGACATGGCAATGGTACGTGTCAGGACGCGTCAGGACATGGCCATGGCACGTGTCAGGACGCGTCAGGACATGGCAGAGCGTGGCCATGTCACGAGTTGAGACGTCACAGGACATGGCAAGGCGTGGCCATGGCACGAGTCAGGACGTCGCAGGAGGCGTCAGGACATGGCCATGGTACGTGTCAGGACGCGTCAGGACACAGACATGGCACGTGTCAGGACGCGTCAGCATGTGGCAGTGGCACGTGTTAGGATGGGTCATGACATGGCAGGGCGTAGCCATGGCATCACTCATGATATCGCAGGACATGGCAGGGCGTGGCCAGGGAACGAGTCGGCACATCGTAGGACGCGTCATACATGGCCATGGTACGTGTCAGGACGCGTCAGAACATGGCCATGGTACGTGTCAGGATGCGCAGGACATGGCCATGGCATGTGTCAGGACGCGTCAAGACATGGCAGTGGCACGTGTCAGGACACGACAAAGCGTGGCCATGGCACGAGTCAGGACGATGCAGGACGCACCAGGACATTGCCATGGTACATGTCAGGACGCATCAGGACATGGCCATGGAACGTGTCAGGACGCGTCCGGACATGGCAGGGTGTGGCCATGGCACGAGTCGGGACATCGGAGGACATGGCAGGGGCGTGGCCATGGCACGAGTCAGGACGTGTCAGTACGCGTAAAGACATGTCCATGGCACGTGTCAGGACATGGCAGGGCGTGGCTATAGCACGAGTTAGAACATCGCAGAACATGGCAGGGGCGTGGCCATGGCACAAGTCAGGACGTGTCAGGACGCGTAAAGACATGGCCATGGCACGTGTCAGGACATGGCAGGGCATGACCATGGCACGAATCGGGACCTCACATGACATGGCAGGGCCTGGCTAGGGCACGAGTAGAGACGTCGCAGGAGGCGTCAGGACATGGCAGGGCGTGGCCATGGCATGCCTCAAGATATCGCAAGAAATGGCAGGGCGTGGCCATGGAACGAGTCGCAACATCGCGGACGTGTCATACATGGCCATGGTACGTGTCAGGACGCGTCAGGACATGGCCATGGTGCGTGTCAGGATGCGCAGGACATGGCCATGGCACGTGTCAGGACGCGTCAAGACATGACAGTGGCACGTGTCAGAACACGGCAAAGCGTGGCCATGGCACGAGTCAGGACGATGCAGGACGCATAAGGACATTGCCATGGTACTTGTGAGGACGCATCAGGACATGGCCATGGAATGTGTCAGGACGCGTCAGGACATGGCAGGGTGTGGCTGTGGCACGAGTCGCGACGTCTCAGGACATTGCAATGTGTGGCCATGGCATGAGTTAGGACGTGTCAGGACGCGTCAAGACATGGCCATGGCACGTGTCACGACATGGCAGGGTGAGGCTATAGCACGAGTTAGAACATCGTAGAACATGGCAGCGCGTGGCCATGGCTCGAGTCAGGACATCTCAAGACAAGGCAGGGCATGGCCATGGCACGAGTCAGGACATAGCAGGACCTGGCAGGGCTTGGCCATGGCACGAGTTGGGTCTGGACATGGCACGAGCCAGGACATCGCAGGACATGGCAGGGCGTGGCCAAGGCACGAGTCACGACGTCGCAAGACGCGTCAGGACATGGCAAGGGCGTGGCTATAGCACGAGTTAGAACATCGCAGAACATGGCAGGGCGTGGCCATGGCTCGAGTCAAGACATCTCAAGACAAGGCAGGGCATGGCCATGGCACGAGTCAGGACATAGCAGGACCTGGCAGGGCTTGGCCATGGCACGAGTTGGGTCTGGACATAGCACGAGCCAGGACATCGCAGAACATGGCAGGGCGTGGCCATGGCACGATTCAGGACGTCGCAGGATGCGTCAGGACATGGCAAGTCGTGGCCATGGCATGACTCATGACATCACACGACATGGACGAGCGTGGTCATGGCACGAGTCGAAACGTCGCAGGACGCGTCAGGACATGGCCATGGTACCTGTCAGGACGCGTCAGGACATGACCATGGTACGTGTCAGGATGCATCAGGACATGGCCATGGCACGTGTCAGGTCGTGTCAGGACATGGCAGTGGCACGTGTTAGGACACGGCAAAGCGTGGCCATGGCACGAGTGAGGACGTCGCAGGACGCATCAGGACATGGCAATGGTACGTATCAGGACACGTCAGGACATGGCCATGGCACGTGTCTGGACGCGTCAGGACCTGGCCATGGAATGTGTCAGGATGCGTCATGACATGGAAGGGCATGACCATGGCACGAATCGGGACCTCACAGGACATGGCAAGGCGTGGCCATGGCTCGAGTCAGGACGTCGCAGGAGGTGTCAAGACATGGCCATGGTACGTGTCAGGACGCGTCAGGACACGGCCATGGCACGTGTCAGGACGCGTCAGCACGTGGCAGTGGCACGTGTTAGGATGGGTCAAGACATGGCAGGGCGTGGCCATGGAACAAGTCGCAACATCGCGGACGCGTCATACATGGCCATGGTACGTGTCAGGACGCGTCAGGACATGGCCATGGTGCGTGTCAGGATGCGCAGGACATGGCCATGGCACGTGTCAGGACGCGTCAAGACATGGCAGTGGCACGTGTCAGGACACGGCAAAGCGTGGCTATGGCACGAGTCAGGACGATGCAGGACGCATCAGGACATGGCCATGGTACATGTCAGGACGCATCAGGACATGGCCATGGAACGTGTCAGGACGCGTCCGGACATGGCAGGGTGTGGCTGTGGCACGAGTCGGGACGTCGCAGGGCATGGCAGGGGCGTGGCCGTTGCACGAGTCAGGACGTGTCAGGACGCGTCAAGACATGGCCATGGCACGTGTCAGGACATGGCAGGGCGTGTCTATAGCACGAGTTATAACATCGCAGAACATGGCAGGGCGTGGCCACGGCACGAGTCAGGACATCTCAAGACAAGGCAGGGCATGGCCATGGCACGAGTCAGGACATAGCAGGACGTGGCAGGGCTTGGCCATGGCACGAGTTGGGTCTGGACATGGCACGAGCCAGGACATCGCAGGACATGGCAGGGCGTGGCCATGGCACGAGTCACGACGTTGAAAGACGCGTCAGGACATGGCAAGGCGTGGCCATGGCATGACTCATGACATCGCATGACATGGACGGGCGTGGTCATGGCACGAGTCGAAACGTCGCAGGACGCGTTAGGACATGGCCATGGTACCTGTCAGGACATGGCCATGGTACGTGTCAGGATGCATCAGGACATGACCATGGCACGTGTCATGACGTGTCAGGACATGGCATTGGCACGTGTTAGGACACGACAAAGCGTGGCCATGGCACGAGTGAGGACGTCGCAGGACGCATCAGGACATTGCCATGGTACATGTCAGAACGCATCAAGACATGGCCATGGAACATGTCAGGACGCATCAGGACATGGTAGGGCGTGGCCATGGCACGAGTCAGGATTTGTCCATGGCACGTGTTAGGACATGGCAGGGCGTGGCGATAGCACGAGTTAGGACATCGTAGGACATGGCAGGGCGTGGCCATGGCACGAGTCGGGACATCACATGACATGGCAGGGCGTGGTCATGGCACGAGTCAGGACATCGCCATGGTACGTGTTGGGACGCGTTAGGACATGGACATGGCAATGGCACGTGTCAGAACGCGTCGGGACATGGCAGAGCGTGGCCATGGCACGAGTCGGGATGTCACAGGACATAAAAGGCGTGGCCATGGCACGAGTGAGGACGTCGCAGGACGCATGAGGACATGGCAATGGTACGTGTCAGGACGCGTCAGGACATGGCCATGGCACGTGTCAGGACGCGTCAGGACATGGCAGAGCGTGGCCATGTCACGAGTTGAGACGTCACAGGACATGGCAAGGCGTGGCCATGGCACGAGTCAGGACGTCGCAGGAGGCGTTAGGACATGGCCATGGTACGTGTCAGGACGCGTCGGGACACGGGCATGGCACGTGTCAGGACGCGTCAGCACGTGGCAGTGGCACGTGTTAGGATGGGTCATGACATGGCAAGGCGTAGCCATGGCATGACTCATGATATCGCAGGACATGGCAGGGTGTGGCCAGGGAACGAGTCGGCACATCGTAGGACGCGTCATACATAGCCATGGTACGTGTCAGGACGCGTCAGGACATGGCCATGGTACGTGTCAGGATGCGCAGGACATGGCCATGGCACGTGTCAGGACGCGTCAAGACATGGCAGTGGCACGTGTCAGGACACGGCAAAGCGTGGCCATGGCACGAGTCAGGACGATGCAGGACGCACCAGGACATTGCCATAGTACATGTCAGGACGCATCAGGACATGGCCATGGAACGTGTCAGGACGCGTCCGGACATGGCAGGGTGTGGCCATGGCACGAGTCAGGACATCGGAGGACATGGCAGGGGCGTGGCCATGGCACGAGTCAGGACGTGTCAGTACGCGTAAAGACATGTCCATGGCACGTGTCAGGACATGGCAGGGCGTGGCTATAGCACGAGTTAGAACATCGCAGAACATGGCAGGGGCGTGGCCATGGCACAAGTCAGGACGTGTCAGGACGCGTAAAGACATGGCCATGGCACGTGTCAGGACATGGCAGGGCATGACCATGGTACGAATCGGGACCTCACATGACATGGCAGGGCCTGGCTAGGGCACGAGTAGAGACGTCGCAGGAGGCGTCAGGACATGGCCATGGTACATGTCAGGACGCGTCAGGACACGGCCATGGCACGTGTCAGGACGCGTCAGAACGTGGCAGTGGCACGTGTTAGGATGGGTCATGACATGGCAGGGCGTGGCCATGGCATGCCTCAAGATATCGCAAGACATGGCAGGGCGTGGCCATGGAACGAGTCGCAACATCGCGGACGCGTCATACATGGCCATGGTACGTGTCAAGACGCGTCAGGACATGGCCATGGTGCGTGTCAGGATGCGCAGGACATGGCCATGGCACGTGTCAGGACGCGTCAAGACATGACAGTGGCACGTGTCAGAACACGGCAAAGCGTGGCCATGGCACGAGTCAGGACGATGCAGGACGCATAACGACATTGCCATGGTACTTGTGAGGACGCATCAGGACATGGCCATGGAATGTGTCAGGACGCGTCAGGACATGGCAGGGTGTGGCTGTGGCACGAGTCGGGACGTCGCAGGACATGGCAGGGGCGTGGCCATTGCACGAGTCAGGACGTGTCAGGACGCGTCAAGACATGGCCATGGCACGTGTCAGGACATGGCAGGGCATGGCTATAGCACGAGTTAGAACATCACAGAACATGGCAGGGCGTGGCCATGGCTCGAGTCAGGACATCTCAATACAAGGCAGGGCATGGCCATGGCACGAGTCAGGACATAGCAGGACCTGGCAGGGCTTGGCCATGGCACGAGTTGGGTCAGGACATGGCACGAGCCAGGACATCGCAGGACATGGCAGGGCGTGGCCATGGCACGAGTCACGACATCGCAAGACGCGTCAGGACATGGATAGGGCGTGGCCATGGCATGACTCATGACATCGCACGACATGGACGGGCGTGGTCATGGCACGAGTTGAAACGTCGCAGTACGCGTCAGGACATGGCCATGGTACGTGTAAGGACATGTCAGGACATGGCCATGGTACGTGTCAGGATGCATCAGGACATGACCATGGCACGTGTCAGGACATGGCATTGGCATGTGTTAGGACACGGCAAAGCGTGGCCATGGCACGAGTGAGGACGTCGCAGGACGCATCAGGACATTGCCATGGTACATGTCAGAACGCATCAAGACATGGCCATGGAACATGTCAGGACGCATCAGGACATGGTAGGGCGTGGCGATAGCACGAGTTAGGACATCGTAGGACATAGCAGGGCGTGGCCATGGCACGAGTCGGGTCGTCACATGACATGGCAGGGCGTGGTCATGGCACGAGTCAGGACATCGCCATGGTACGTGTTGGGACGCGTCAGGACATGGACATGGCGATGGCACGTGTCAGGACGCGTCAGGACATGGCAGAGCGTGGCCATGGCACGAGTCGGGATGTCACAGGACATAAAAGGCGTGGCCATGGCACGAGTGAGGACGTCGCAGGACGCATGAGGACATGGCAATGGTACGTGTCAGGACGCGTCAGGACATGGCCATGGCACGTGTCAGGACGCGTCGTGACATGGCAGAGCGTGGCCATGTCACGAGTTGGGACGTCACAGGACATGGCAAGGCGTGGCCATGGCATGAGTCAGGACGTCGCAGGAGGCGTCAGGACATGGCCATGGCACGTGTCAGGACGCGTCGGGACACGGCCATGGCACGTGTCAGGACGCGTCAGCACGTGGCAGTGGCACGTGTTAGGATGGGTCATGACATGGCAGGGCGTTGCCATGGCATGACTCATGATATCGCAGGACATGGCAGGGCGTGGCCAGGGAACGAGTCGGCACATCGTAGGACGCGTCATACATGGCCATGGTACGTGTCAGGACGCGTCAGGACATGGCCATGGTACGTGTCAGGATGCGCAGGACATGGCCATGGCACGTGTCAGGACGCGTCAAGACATGGCAGTGGCACGTGTCAGGACACGGCAAAGCGTGGCCATGGCACGAGTCAGGACGGTGCAGGACACATCAGGACATTGCCATGGTACATGTCAGGACGCATCAGGACATGGCCATGGAACGTGTCAGGACGCGTCCGGACATGGCAGGGTGTGGCCATGGCACGAGTCGGGACATCGGAGGACATGGCAGGGGCGTGGCCATGGCACGAGTCAGGACGTGTCAGGACGCGTAAAGACATGGCCATGGCACGTGTCAGGACATGGAAGGGCGTGGCTATAGCACGAGTTAGAACATCGCAGAACATGGCAGGGGCGTGGCCTTGGCACAAGTCAGGACGTGTCAGGACGCGTAAAGACATGGCCATGGCACGTGTTAGGACATGGCAGGGCGTGGCTATAGCACGAGTTAGAACATCGCAGAACATGGCAGGGGCGTGGCCATGGCACAAGTCAGGACGTGTCAGGACGCGTAAAGACATGGCCATGGCACGTGTCAAGACATGGCAGGGCGTGGCTATAGCACGAGTTAGAACATCGCAGAACATGGCAGGGGCGTGGCCATGGCACAAGTCAGGACGTGTCAGGACGCGTAAAGACATGGCCATGGCACGTGTCAGGACATGGCAGGGCGTGGCTATAGCACGAGTTAGAACATCGCAGAACATTGCAGGGCGTGGCCATGGCACGAGTCAGGACATTTCAAGACAAGGCATGGCATGGCCATGGCACGAGTCAGGACATAGCAGGACGTGGTAGGGCTTGGCCATGGCACGAGTTAGAACGTGTCAGGATGCATCAAGACATGGCCATGGCACGTGTTAGGACGCATCAGGCATGGCAGTGGCACGTGTCAGGACACGGCATGGCGTGGCCATGGCATGACTCATGACGTCGCATGACATGAAACAAGTCGGGACGTCGAAGGATGCCTCAGGACATGGCCAAGGCAGGAGTCAGGTCATGACAGTGGCACGTGTCAGGACGCATGGACGGGCGTGGCCATGGCACGAGTCACGACATGACATCGTATGGTTGGGTGTGGACATGGCACGAGCCAGGACATCGCATGACATGGCAGGGCGTGGCCATGGCACGAGTCGGGACGTCGCAGGACGCGTCAGGACATGGCAAGGCGTGGCCATGGCATGATTCATGACATCACACGACATGGACGGGCGTGGTCATGGCACGAGTCAAAACGTCGCAGGACGCGTCAGGACATGGCCATGGTACCTGTGAGGACGCGTCAGGACATGGCCATGGTACGTGTCAGGATGCATCAGAACATGGCCATGACACATGTCAGGACGTGTCAGGGCATGGCAGTGGCACGTGTTAGGACACGGCAAAGCGTGGCCATGGCACGAGTGAGGACGTCGTAGGACGCATCAGGACATTGCCATGGTACATGTCAGAACGCATCAAGACATGGCCATGGAACATGTCAGGACACATCAGGACATGGCAGGGCGTGGCCATGGCACGAGTCAGGACTTTTCCATGGCACGTGTTTGGACATGGCAGGGCGTGGCGATAGCACGAGTTAGGACATCGTAGGACATGGCAGGGCGTGGCCATGGCACGAGTCAGGACGTGTCAGGACGCGTGAAGACATGGCCATGGCACGTGTCAGGACATGGCAGGGCATGGTATAGCACGAGTTAGGACATCGCAGGACAATGCAGGACGTCGCTGTGGCACGAGTCAAGACATCGCAAGACAAGGCAGGGCATGGCCATGGCAGGAGTAAGAACATCGCAGGACGTGGCAGGGCTTGGCAATGGCACGAGTCAGAACGTCGCAGGACGCGTCAGGACATTGCCATGGCACGTGATAGGACGCGTCTGGACATGGCAGTGGCTCGTGTCAGGACACGGCATGGTGTGGCCATGGCATGACTTATGACGTCGCATGACAGGGAACGAGTCGGGACGTCGAATGACGCCTCAGGACATGGCCATGGCACGCGTCAGGACGCGTCAGGACATAGCCATGGTACGTGTCACGACATGGCCGGGCATGGCCATGGCATGACTCATGACGTCGCATGACATGGCAAGGTGGGCCATGGCATGAGCCGGGACGTTGCAGGACGCTTCAGTACATTGCCATGGTACGTTTCAGGACGCGTCAGGACATGGCCATGGTACGTGTCAAGACGCATCAGGACATGGCCATGGCATGTGTCAGGACGCGTCAGGACATGGCAGGGCATGGCCATGGCACGAGTTGGGACGTCACTTGTGTCTGGCAGGGTGTGGCCATGGAACGAGTCAGGACGTGTCAGGACGCGTCATGACATGGCCATGGCACGTGCCAGGACGTGTCAGGACATGGCAGGGTGTGGCCATGGCACGAGTAACGACATGGCATAGCATGGTAGGGTGTGGACATGGCAAGATCCAAGACATCACAGGACATGTTAGGGCGTGGCCATGGAACGAGTCAGGACATGCAGGACATGGCAGAGCGTGGCCATGGCACGAGTCAAGACGTCGTAGGACGCGTCAGGACATGGCCATGGTACGTGTCAGGACGCGTCACGACATGGCAGTGGCAAATGTCAGGACACGGGCAGGGCGTGGCCATGGCATGACCCAAGACGTCGCAGGACATGGCACGAGTCGGGTCGTCGAAGGACGCGTCAGGACATGGCCAGGGCACATGTCAGGACGTGTCAGGACATGACAGTGGAACGTATCAGGATGCGTCAGGACATGGAAGGGCATGGCCATGGCATGACTCATGACATCGCAGTACATGGCAGGGTGTGGCCATGGCACGAGTCGAAACGTTGCAAGACGCGTCAGGACATGGCCATGGTACGTGTCAGGATGCGTCGGGACATGGCTGTGGCACGTGTCAGGACGCGTCAGCACATGGCAGTGGCACGTGTCAGGATGGGTCATGACATGGTAGGGGTGGCCATGGCATGACTCATGACATCGCAGGCCATGACACGAGTCAGGACGTCGCAGGACGCGTCAGGACATGGCCATGGTACGTGTTAGGACGCGTCGGGACATGGCCATGGCACGTTTCAGGACGCGTCCGCACATGGCAGTGGCACGTGTAAGGATGGGTCATGACATGGCAGGGTGTGGCCATGGCATGACTCATGACATCGCAGGACATGGTAGGGCGTGGCCATGGCATGAGTCGGAACGTGGCAAGACGCGTCATACATGTCCATGGTACGTGTCAGGATGCGTCAGGAACTGGACATGGTACGTGTTAGGATGCGTCAGGAAATGACCATGGCACGTGTCAGGACGCGTCAAGACATGGCAGTGGCACGGTCAGGACACGGCAAAGCGTGGCCATGGCACGAGTCAGGACGTCGCAGGACGCATCAGGACATTGCCATGGTACATGGCAGGATGCATCAGGAGATGACCATGGAACGTGTCAGGACGCATCAGGACATGGAAGGGTGTGGCCATGGCACGAGTCGGGACGTCGCACGACATAGCAGGGCGTGGCCATAGCACTAGTCAGGACGTGTAAGGACGCGTCAAGACATGGGCATGGCTCGTGTTAGGACATGGCAAGGCGTTGCTACAGCACCAGTTAGAACATCGCAGAACATGGCATGGCGTGGCCATGGTACGTGTTAGGATGCGTCAGGACATGTACATGGCTATGGCACGTGTCAGGACGCGTCACGACATGGCAGAGCGTGGCCATGGCACGAGTCGGGACCTCATTTGACATGGACAGGTGTGGCAAAGGCATGAGTCAGGACGTCACAGGACGCGTCAAGACATAGCCATGGTACGTATCAGGACGCGTCAGGACATGGCCATGGCACATGTCAGGATGCGTCAGGACATGGCCATGGCACGTGTCAGGACGCGTCAAGACATGGCAGTGGCACGTGTCAGGACACGGCAAAGCGTGGCCATGGCACGAGTCAGGACTTTGCAGGACGCATCAGGACATTGCCATGGTACATGTCAGGACGCATCAGGAGATGGCCATGGAACGTGTCAGGACGCATCAGGACATGGCAGGGTGTGGCCATGGCACGAGTCGGGACATCGGAGGACATGGCAGGGGCGTGGCCATGGCACGAGTCAGGACGTGTCAGGACGCGTAATGACATGGCAATGGCACGTGTCAGGACATGGCAGGGCGTGGCTATAGCACGAGTTAGAACATTGCAGAACATGGCAGGGGCGTGGCCATGGCACAAGTCAGGACGTGTCAGGACGCGTAAAGACATGGCCATGGCACGTGTCAGGACATGGCAGGGCGTGGCTATAGCACGAGTTAGAACATCGCAGAACATGGTAGGGGCGTGGCCATGGCACAAGTCAGGACGTGTCAGGACGCGTAAAGACATGGCCATGGCACGTGTCAGGACATGGCAAGGCGTGGCTATAGCACGAGTTAGAACATCGCAGAACATGGCAGGGGCGTGGCCATGGCACAAGTCAGGACGTGTAAGGACGCGTAAAGACATGGCCATGGCACGTGTCAGGACATGGCAGGGCGTGGCTATAGCACGAGTTAGAACATCGCAGAACATTGCAGGGCGTGGCCATGGCACGAGTCAGGACATTTCAAGACAAGGCAGGGCATGGCCATGGCACGAGTCAGGACATAGCAGGACGTGGCAGGGCTTGGCCATGGCACGAGTTAGAACGTGTCAGGACGCGTCAAGACATGGCCATGGCACGTGTCAGGACGCGTCAGGCATGGCAGTGGCACGGGTCAGGACACGGCATGGCGTGGCCATGGCATGACTCATGACGTCGCATGACATGGAACGAGTCGGGACGTCGAAGGATGCCTCAGTACATGGCCAAGGCAGGAGTCAGGTCATGACAGTGGCACGTGTCAGGACGCATGGACGGGCGTGGCCATTGCACGAGTCACAACATGGCATAGTATGGTTGGGTGTGGACATGGCACGAGCCAGGACATCGCATGACATGGCAGGGCGTGGCCATGGCACGAGTCGGGACGTCGCAGGACGCGTCAGGACATGGCAAGGCGTGGCCATGGCATGATTCATGACATCACACAACATGGACGGGCGTGGTCATGGCACGAGTCAAAACGTCGCAGGACGCGTCAGGACATGGCCATGGTACCTGTGAGGACGCGTCAGGACATGGCCGTGGTACGTGTCAGGATGCATCAGAACATGGCCATGGCACATGTCAGGACGTGTCAGGGCATGGCAGTGGCACGTGTTAGGACACGGCAAAGCGTGGCCATGGCACGAGTGAGGACGTCGTAGGACGCATCAGGACATTGCCATGGTACATGTCAGAACGCATCAAGACATGGCCATGGAACATGTCACGACATGGCAGGGCGTGGCCATGGCACGAGTCAGGACTTTTCCATGGCACGTGTTTGGACATGGCAGGGCGTGGCGATAGCACGAGTTAGGACATCGTAGGACATGGCAGGGCGTGGCCATGGCACGAGTCAGGACGTGTCAGGACTCGTCAAGACATGGCCATGGCACGTGTCAGGACATGGCAGGGCATGGTATAGCACGAGTTAGGACATCGCAGGACATGGCAGGACGTGGCTGTGGCACGAGTCAAGACATCGCAAGACAAGGCAGGGCATGGCCATGGCAGGAGTCAGGACATTGCAGGACGTGGCAGGGCTTGGCAATGGCACGAGTCAGAACGTCGCAGGACGCGTCAGGACATGGCCATGGCACGTGATAGGACGCGTCTGGACATGGCAGTGGCTCGTGTCAGGACACGCCATGGTGTGGCCATGGCATGACTCATGACGTCGCATGACAGGGAACGAGTCGGGACGTCGAAGGACGCCTCAGGACATGGCCATGGCACGCGTCAGGACGCGTCAGGACATAGCCATGGTATGTGTCACGACATGGCCGGGCATGGCCATGGCATGACTCATGACGTCGCATGACATGGCATGGTGGGCCATGGCATGAACCGGGACGTTGCAGGACGCTTCAGTACATTGCCATGGTACGTTTCAGGACGCATCAAGACATGGCCATGGTACGTGTCAAGACGCGTCAGGACATGGCCATGGCATGTGTCAGGACGCGTCAGGACATGGTAGGGCATGGCCATGGCACGAGTTGGGACGTCACTTGTGTCTGGCAGGGTGTGGCCATGGAACGAGTCAGGACGTGTCAGGACGCGTCATGACATGGCCATGGCACGTGTCAGGACGTGTCAGGACATGGCAGGGTGTGGCCATGGCACGAGTAACGACATGGCATAGCATGGTAGGGTGTGGACATGGCAAGATCCAAGATATCACAGGACATGTTAGGGCGTGGCCATGGCACGAGTCAGGACATGGCAGGACATGGCAGAGCGTGGCCATGGCACGAGTAAGGACGTCGTAGGACGCGTCAGGACATGGCCATGGTACGTGTCAGGACGCGTCACGACATGGCAGTGGCAAATGTCAGGACATGGCAGGGCGTGGCCATGGCATGACCCAAGACGTTGCAGGACATGGCACGAGTCGGGTCGTCGAAGGACGCGTCAGGACATGGCTACAGCACATGTCAGGACGTGTCAGGACATGATAGTGGAACGTATCAGGATGCGTCAGGACATGGAAGGGCATGGCCATGGCATGACTCATGACATCGCAGTACATGGCAGGGTGTGGCCATGGCACGAGTCGAAACGTCGCAAGACGCGTCAGGACATGGCCATGGTACGTGTCAGGATGCGTCGGGACATGGCTGTGGCACGTGTCAGGACGCGTCAGCACATGGCAGTGGCACGTGTCAGGATGGGTCATGACATGGTAGGGGGTGGCCATGGCATGACTCATGACATCGCAGGCCATGGCACGAGTCAGGACGTCGCAGGACGCGTCAGGACACGGCCATGGTACGTGTTAGGACGCGTCGGGACATGGCCATGGCACGTGTCAGGACGCGTCCGCACATGGCAGTGGCACGTGTACGGATGGGTCATGACATGGCAGGGTGTGGCCATGTCATGACTCATGACATCGCAGGACATGGTAGGGCGTAGCCATGGCACGAGTCGGAACGTGGCAAGACGCGTCATACATGTCAATGGTACGTGTCAGGACGCGTCAGGAAATGGACATGGTACGTGTTAGGATGCGTCAGGACATGACCATGGCACGTGTCAGGACGCGTCAAGACATGGCAGTGGCATGTGTCAGGACACGGCAGAGCGTGGCCATGGCACGAGTCAGGACGTCGCAGGACGCATCAGGACATTGCCATGGTACATGTCAGGATGCATCAGGAGATGACCATGGAACGCGTCAGGACGCATCAGGACATGGAAGGGTTTGGCCATAGCACGAGTCGGGACGTCGCAGGACATGGCAGGGCGTGGCCATAGCACTAGTCAGGATGTGTCAGGACGTGTAAGGACGCGTCAAGACATGGGCACGGCTCGTGTTAGGACATGGCAAGGCGTGGCTACAGCATGAGTTAGAACATCGCAGAACATGGCAGGGCGTGGCCATGCTACGTGTTAGGATGCGTCAGGACATGTACATGGCTATGGCACGTGCCAGGACGCGTCACGACATGGCAGATCGTGGCCATGGCACGAGTCGGGACGTCATTGGACATGGACAGGTGTGGCAAAGGCATGAGTCAGGACGTCACAGGACGCGTCAGGACATAGCCATGGTACGTGTGAGGACACGTCAGGACATAGCCATGGTACGTGTGAGGACAAGGCCATAGCATGTGTAGGACGCGTCAGGACGTGGCCATGGTACGTGTTTGGACGCGTAAGGACATGGACATGGCGATGGCACGTGTTAGGAAGCGTCAGGACATGGCACAGCATGGCCGTGGGACGAGTCGGGACGTCACAAGACATGACATGGCGTGGCCATGGCACGAGTGAGGACGTCACAGGACGCATCAGAACATGGCCATGGTACGTGTCAGGACGCATCAGGACATGGCCATATGCACGTGTCTGGACGCGTCAGGACATGGCCATGGCATGTGTCAGGACGCGTCATGACATGGATGGGCATGGCCATGGCACGAGTCGGGACGTCACATGACATGGCAGGGCGTGGCCATGGCACGAGTAAGGACGTCGCAAGACGCGTCAGGACATGGCCATGGTACGTGTTGGGACGCATCAGGACATGGACATGGCTATGGCACGTGTCAGGACGCGTCAGGACATGGCAGAGCGTGGCCATGTCACGAGTTGGGACATCACAGGACATGGCAGGGTGTGGCCATGGCATGAGTCAGGACGTCGCAGGAGGCGTCAGTACATGGCCATGGAACGTGTCAGGACGCGTCGGGACACGGCCATGGCACGTGTCAAGACGCGTCAGCACGTGGCGGTTGCACGTGTTAGGATGGGTCATGAAATGGCAGGGCGTGGCAATGGCACGACTCATGACATCGCAAGACATGGAAGGGCGTGGCCATGGAACGAGTCGGAACATCGCAAGACGCGTCATACATGGCCATGGCACATGTCAGGACGAGTCAGGACATGGCCATGGTACATGTCAGGACGCGTCGGGTCATGGCCATGGCACGTGTCAGGACGCGTTAGCACATGGCCTTGGCACGTGTCAGAATGCGTCAGGACATGGTAGGGCGTGGCCATGGAATGACTCATGACGTCGCAGGACATGGCAGGGTGGGCCACGGCACGAACCGGGACGTCGCAGGACGCATCAGGACATGGCCATGGTACGTGTCAGGACGCGTCAGGACAGGGCCATGGTACGTGTCAGGACGCGTCATGACATGGCCATGGCACGTTATAGGACGCATCACGACATGGCAGGGCATGGCCATGGCACGAGTTGGGACGTCACTTGTGCCAGGCAGGGCGTGGCCATGGCACGAGTCAGGACGAGTTAGGACACGTCAAGACATGGCCATGGCACGTGTCAGGAAGTGTCAGGACATGGCAGGGAGTTGCCATGGCACGAGTCACGACATGGCATGGCATGGTAGGGTGTGGACATGGCACGAGCTGGGACATCGCAGGACATGGCAGGGCGTGGTCATGGCAAGTGTCTGGACATCGCAGGACATTGCAGGACATGGTAGGGCGTGGCCATGGCTCGAGTCAAGACGTCGTAGGACGCGTCATGACATGGCCATGGCACGTGTCAGGACGCGTAAGGACATGGCAGTGGAACGAGTCAGGACACGGCATAGAGTGGCCATGGCACGAGTCAGGACGTCGCAGGACGCATAAGGACATGGCCATGGAACGTGTCAGGACGCGTCAGGACATGGCAGGGCGTGGCCATGGCACGAGTCGGGACGTCACAGGACATGGCAGGGCGTGGCCATGGCACAAGTCAGGACGTCGCAGGACGCGTAAGGACATGGCCATGGAACGTGTCAGGACGCGTTAGGACATGGCCATGGCACGTGTCAGGACGCGTTAGGACACGGCCATGGCATGTGTCAGGACACGTCATGACATGGCAGGGCGTGGCCATGGCACGAGTCGGGATGTCACATTACATGGCAGGGCGTGGCCATGGCACAAGTCAGGACGTCGCAGAACACGTCAGGACGTGGCCATTGTTCGTGTTGGTACGCGTAAGGACATGGACATGGCTATGGCACGTGTCAGGACTCAGGACATGGCAGAGCGTGGCCATAGCACGAGTCGGGACGTCACAAGACATGGCAGCGCGTGGCCATGGCCCAAGTCAGGACGACGCAGGACGCGTAAGGACAGGGCCATGGTACGTGTCAGGACGCGTCAGGACATGGCTATGGCACGTGTCAGGACGCGTCAGCACATGGCAGTGGCACGTTTCAGGATGGGTCATGACATGGCAGGGCGTGGCCATGGCATGACTCATGACGTCGCAGGACATGGACGGGCATGCTCATGGCACGAATCGGAACGTCGCAGGACGCGTCAGGACATGGACATGAATATGGCACATGTCAGGACGCGTCATGACATGGCAGAGCATGGCCATGGCACGAGTCGGGACGTCACAGGACATGGCAGGGCGTGGCCATGGCACGAGTCAGGACATCGCACGACGCGTCAGGACATGGCCATGGTACGTGTCAGGACGCGTCAGGACATCACCATGGTACGTGTGAGGACGCGTCAGGACAAGTCCATGGCATGTGCCAGGACGCGTCATGACATGGCAAGGCGTGGCCATGGCACGATTTGGGACGTCACATGACATGGCAAGGCGTGGTCATGGCACGAGTCAGGACGTCGCAGGATGTGTCAGGACATGGCCATGGTACGTGTCAGGACATGACCATGGCACGTGTCAGGACGCGTCAGGACATGGCTATGGCATGTGTCAAGACACGTAATTACATGGCAGGGCATGGCCATGGCACGAGTCGGGACGTCACTTGACATGGCAGGGCGTTGCCATGGCACGAGTCAGGACGTCGCAGGACGCGTCAGGACATGGCCATTGTACGTGTTCGGACGCGTTAGGACATGGACATGGCTATGGCACGTGTTAGGACGCGTCAGGACATGGCAGAGCGTGGCCATGGCACGAGTCAGGACGTCACAGGATATGCCAGGGCGTGGCCATGGCACGAGTCAGTACGTCGCAGGACGTGTCAGCAGATGGCAGTGGCACGTGTCAGGATGGGTCATGACATGGCAGGGCGTGGCCATGGCATGACTCATGACATCGCAGGATATGGCACGGCGTGGCCATGGCACGAGTGAGAATGTTACAGGACGCGTCAGGACATGGCCATGGTACGTGTTAGGACGCGTCAGGACATGGCCATGGTACGTGTCTGGATGCGTCAGGACATGGCCATGGCACGTGTCAGGACGCGTCAGGACATGGCATTGGCACGTGTCAGGACACGGCAAAGTGTGGCCATGGCACGAGTTAGGACATCGCAAGACGCTTTATGACATTGCCATGGTACATGTCAGGACGCATCAGGACATGGCCATGGAACGTGTCAGGACGCGTCAGGACATGGCAGGGCGTGGCCATGGCACGATTCGAGACGTTGCAGGACATGGCAGGGCATGGCCATGGCACGAGTAAGGACGTCGTAAGATGCGTCAAGACATGGCCATGGCACGTGTCAGGACATGGCCATGGTACGTGTTTGGATCGTCAAGACATGGACATGGCTATGGACGTGTTAGGACGAGTCATGACATGGGAGGGCGTGGCCATGGCACGAGTCGGGAAGTCACATGACATGGCAGGGCATGGTCATGGCACGAGTAAGGACTTCGCAAGACGCGTCAAGACATGGCCATGATACGTGTGAGGACGCGTGAGGACATGGACATGGCTATGGCACGTGTCAGGATGCGTCAGGACATGCCAGAGCGTGGCCATGGCACGAGTTGGGACATCAGAGGACATGGCAGGGCGTGGCCATGGCCCGAGTTAGGATGTCGCAGGACGCATCAGGACATGGCCATGGTACGTGTCAGGACGCGTCAAGATATGGCCATGGTATGTGTCAGGATACGTCAGGACATGGCCATGGCACGTGTCAGGACGCGTCAGGACATGATAGGGCATTGCCATGGTACATGTCAGGATGCATCAGAACATGGCCATGGAACGTGTCAGGACGCGTCACGACATGGCAGGGCGTGGCCATGGCACGTGTCAGGACATGGCAGGGCGTGGCTATAGCATGAGTTAGAACATCGCAGAACATGGGAGGGCGTGGCTATGGCACGAGTCAGGACATCTCAAGGCAAGGCAGGGCATGGCCATGGCACGAGTCAGGACATAGCAGGACGTGGCAGGGCTTGGCCTTGGCACGAGTTGGGTCTGGACATGGCACGAGCCAGGACATCGCAGGCCATGGCAGGGCGTGGCCATGGAACGAGTCAGGACGTCGCAAGACGCGTCAGGACATGGCAAGGCGTGGCCATGGCATGACTCATGACATCGCACGACATGGACGGGCGTGGTCATGGCACGAGTCGAAATGTCGCAGGACGCGTCAGGACATGGCCATGGTACCTGTCAGGACATGTCAGGACATGGCCATGGTACGTGTCAGGATGCATCAGGACATGGCCATGGCACGTGTCAGGACGTGTCAGGACATGGCATTGGCACGTGTTTGGACACGGCAAAGCGTGGCCATGGCACGAGTGAGGACGTCGCAGGACGCATCAGGACATTGCCATGGTACATGTCAGAACGCATCAAGACATGGCCATGGAACATGTCAGGACGCATCAGGACATGGCAGGGCGTGGCCATGGCATGAGTCAGGATTTGTCCATGGCACGTGTTAGGACATGGCAGGGCGTGGCGATAGCACGAGTTCGGACATCGCAGGACATGGCAGGGCGTGGCCATGGCACGATTCGGGACGTCACATGACATGGCAGGGCGTGGTCATGGCACGAGTCAGGACATCGCAGGACGCGTCAGGACATGGCCATGGTACGTGTTGGGACGCGTCAGGACATGGACATGGCGATGGCACGTGTCAGGACGCGTCAGGACATGGCAGAGCGTGGCCATGGCACGAGTCGGGATGTCACAGGACATAAAAGGCGTGGCCATGGCACGAGTGAGGACGTCGCAGGACGCATGAGGACATGGCAATGGTACGTGTCAGGACGCGTCAGGACATGGCTATGGCACGTGTCAGGACGCGGCAGGACATGGTAGAGCGTGGCCGTGTCACGAGTTGGGACATCACAGGACATGGCAAGGCGTGGCCATGGCACGAGTCAGGACGTCGCAGGAGGCGTCAGGACATGGCACGTGTCGGGACAGGGCCATGGCACGTGTCAGGACGCGTCAGCACGTGGCAGTGGCACGTGTTAGGATGGGTCATGACATGGCAGGGCGTGGCCATGGCATGACTCATGATATCGCAGGACATGGCAGGGCGTGGCCAGGGAATGAGTCGGCACATCGTAGGACGCGTCATACATGGCCATGGTATGTGTCAGGACGCGTCACGACATGGCCATGGTACGTGTCAGGATGCGCAGGACATGGCCATGGCACGTGTCAGGACGCGTCAAGACATGGCAGTGGCACGTGTCAGGACACGGCAAAGCGTGGCCATGGCAGTAGTCAGGACGATGCAGGACGCATCAGGACATTGCCATGGTACATGTCAGGACGCATCAGGACATTGCCATGGAACGTGTCAGGACGCGTCAGGACATGGCAGGGTGTGGCCATGGCACGAGTCGGGACATCGCAGGACATGGCAGGGGCGTGGCCATGGCACGAGTCAGGACGTGTCAGGACGCGTAAAGACATGGCCATGGCACGTGTCTGGACATGGCAGGGCGTGGCTATAGCACGAGTTAGAACATCGCAGAACATGGCAGGGGCGTGGCCATGGCACAAGTCAGGACGTGTCAGGACGCGTAAAGACATGGCCATGGCACGTGTCAGGACATGGCAGGGCGTGGCTAGAGCACGAGTTAGAACATCGCAGAACATGGCAGGGCGTGGCCATGGCACGAGTCAGGACATTTCAAGACAAGGGAGGGCATGGCCATGGCACGAGTCAGGACATAGCAGGACGTGGCAGGGCTTGGCCATGGCACGAGTTAGAACGTGTCAGGACGCGTCAAGACATGACCATGGCACGTATCAGGACGCGTCAGGCATGGCAGTGGCACGTGTCAGGACACGGCATGGCGTGGCCATGGCATGACTCATGACGTCGCATGACATGGAACGAGTCGGGACGTCGAAGGATGCCTTAGGACATGGCCAAGGCAGGAGTCAGGTTAGGACAGTTGCACGTGTCAGGACGCATGGACGGGCGTGGCCATGGCACGAGTCACGACATGGCATGGCATGGTTGGGTGTGGACATGGCACGAGCCAGGACATCGCATGACATGGCAGCGCGTGGCCATGGCACGAGTCGGGACGTCGCAGGACGCGTCAGGACATGGCAAGGCGTGGCCATGGCATGACTCATGACATCACACGACATGGACGGGCGTGGTCATGGCACGAGTCAAAACGTCGCAGGACGCGTCAGGACATGGCCATGGTAACTGTGAGGACGCGTCAGGACATGGCCATGGTACGTGTCAGGATGCATCAGAACATGGCCATGGCACATGTCAGGACGTGTCAGGGCATGGCAGTGGCACGTGTTAGGACACGGCAAAGCGTGGCCATGGCACGAGTGAGGACGTCGTAGGACGCATCAGGACATTGCCATGGTACATGTCAGAACGCATCAAGACATGGCCATGGAACATGTCAGGACACATCAGGACATGGCAGGGCGTGGCCATGGCACGAGTCAGGACTTTTCCATGGCACGTGTTTGGACATGGCAGGGCGTGGCGATAGCACGAGTTAGGACATTGTAGGACATGGCAGGGCGTGGCCATGGCACGAGTCAGGACATGTCAGGACGCGTCAAGACATGGCCATGGCACGTGTCAGGACATGGCAGGGCATGGTATAGCACGAGTTAGGACATCGCAGGACATGGCAGGACGTGGCTGTGGCACGAGTACGGACATCGCAAGACAAGGCAGGGCATGGCCATGGCAGGAGTCAGGACATCGCAGGACGTGGCAGGGCGTGGTCATGGCACGAGTCGAAACGCCGCAGGACGCGTCAGGACATGGCCATGGTACCTGTCAGGACGCGTCAGGACATGGCCATGGTACGTGTCAGGATGCATCAGGACATTGGCATGGTACATGTGTTAGGACAAGGCAAAGCGTGGCCATGGCACGAGTGAGGACGTCGCAGGACGAATTAGGACATTGCCATGGTACATGTCAGAACGCATCAAGACATGGCCATGGAACATGTCAGGACGCATCAGGACATGGCAGGGCCTGGCCATGGCACGAGTCAGGACTTGTCCATGGCACGTGTTAGGACATGGCAGGGCGTGGCGATAGCACGAGTTAGGACATCGTAGGACATGGCAGAGCGTGGCCATGGCACGAGTCGGGACGTCACATGACATGGCACGGCGTGGTCATGGCACGAGTCAGGACGTCGCAGGACGCGTCAGGACATGGCCATGGTACGTGTTGGGACGCGTCAGGACATGGACATGGCGATGGCACGTGTCAGGACGCATCAGGACATGGCAGAGCATGGCCATGGCACGAGTCGGGACGTCACAGGGCACGAGTCAGGACGTCGCAGGAGGCGTCAGGACATGGCCATGGTACGTGTCAGGACGCGTCGGGACACGGCCATGGCACGTGTCAGGACGCGTCAGCACGTGGCAGTGGCACGTGTTAGGATGGGTCATGACATGGCAGGGCGTGGCCATGGCATGCCTCATGATATCGCAAGACATGGCAGGGCGTGGCCATGGAACAAGTCGGAACATCGCAGGACGCGTCATACATGGCCATGGTACGTGTCAGGACGCGTCAGGACATGGCCATGGTACGTGTCAAGATGCGCAGGACATGGCCATGGCACGTGTCAGGACGCGTCAAGACATGGCAGTGGCACGTGTCAGGACACGGCAAAGCGTGGCCATGGCACGAGTCAGGACGATGCAGGACGCATCAAGACATTGCCATGGTACATGTCAGGACGCATTAGGACATTGCCATGGAATGTGTCAGGACGCGTTAGGACATGGCAGGGTGTGGCCGTGGCACGAGTCGGGACGTCGCAGGACATGGCAGGGGCGTGGCCATGGCACGAGTCAGGACGTGTCAGGACGCGTCAAGACATGTCCATGGCACGTGTCAGGACATGGCAGGGCGTGGCTATAGCACGAGTTAAAACATTGCAAAAAATGGCAGGGCGTGGCCATGGCACGAGTCAGGACATCTCAAGACAAGGCAGGGCATGGCCATGGCACGAGTCAGGACATAGCAAGACGTGGCAGGGCTTGGCCATGGCACGAGTTGGGTGTGGACATGGCACGAGCCAGGACATCGCAGGACATGGCAGGGCGTAGCCATGGCACGAGTCGGGACATCGCAGGACGCGTCACGACATGGCAAGGCGTGGCCATGGCATGACTCATGACATCGCACGACATGGACGGGCGTTGTCATGGCATGAGTCGAAACGTCGCAGGACGCGTCAGGACATGGCCATGGTACCTGTCAGGAGGCGTCAGGACATGGCCATGGTACGTGTCAGGATGCATCAGGACATGGCCATGGCACGTGTCAGGACGTGTCAGGACATGGCATGGCACGTGTTAGGACACGGCAAAGCGTGGCCATGGCACGAGTGAGGACGTCGCAGGACGCATCAGGACATTGCCATGGTACATGTCAGAACGCATCAAGACATGGCCATGAAACATGTCAGGACGCATCAGGACATTGCAGGGCGTGGCCATGGCACGAGTCAGGACTTGTCCATGGCACGTGTTAGGACATGGCAGGGCGTGGCAATAACACGAGTTAGGACATCATAGGACATGGCAGGGCGTGGCCATGGCACGAGTCGGGACGTCACATGACATGGCAGGGCGTGGTCATGGCACGAGTCAGGACGTCGCAGGACGCGTCAGGACATGGCCATGGTACATGTTGGGACGCGTCAGGACATGGACATGGCAATGGCACGTGTCAGGATGCGTCAGGACATGGCAGAGCGTGGCCATGGCAGAGCATGGCCATGGCACGAGTCGGGATGTCACACGACATGACAAGGCGTGGCCATGGCACGATTGAGGACGTCGCAGGACGCATCAGGACATGGCAATGGTACGTGTCAGGACGGGTCAGGACATGGCCATGGCACGTGTCAGGACGCGTCAGGACATGGCAGAGCGTGGCCATGTCACGAGTTGGGACGTCACAAGACATGGCAAGGCGTGGCCATGGCACGAGTCAGGACGTCGCAGGAGGCGTCAGGACATGGCCATGGTACGTGTCAGGACGCGTCGGGACACGGCCATGGCACGTGTCAGGACGCGTTGGCACGTGGCAGTGGCACGTGTTAGGATGGGTCATGACATCGCAGGACATGGCAGGGCGTGGCCATGGAACGAGTCGGAACATTGCAGGACGCGTCATACATGGCCATGGTACGTGTCAGGATGCGCAAGACATGGCCACGGCACGTGTCAGGACGCGTCAAGACATGGCAGTGGCACGTGTCAGGACAGGGCAAAGTGTGGCCATGGCACTAGTCAGGACGATGCAGGACGCATCAGGACATTGCCATGGTACATGAAGACGCACCAGGACATGGCAGGGGCGTGGACATGGCACGAGTCAGGACGTGTTAGGACGCGTCAAGATATGGCCATGGCACGTGTCAGGAGATGGCAGGGCGTGGCTATAGCACGAGTTAGAACATCGCAGTACATGGCAGGGCGTGGCCATGGCACGAGTCAGGACATCTCAAGACAAGGCAGGGCATGGCCATGGCACGAGTCAGGACATAGCAGGACGTGGCAGGGCTTGGCCATGGCACGAGTTGGGTGTGGACATGGCACGAGCCAGGACATCGCAGAACATGGCAGGGAGTGGCCATGGCACGAGTCGGGACGTCGCAGGATGTGTCAGGACATGGCAAGGCATGGCCATGGTACGTGTCAGGACGCATCAGGACATGGCCATGGCACGTGTCAGGACGCGTCAGGACATGGCAGAGCGTGGCCATGTCACGAGTTGGGACGTCACAAGACATGGCAAGGCGTGGCCATGGCATGAGTCAGGACGTCGCAGGAGGCGTCAGGACATGGCCATGGTACGTGTCAGGACGCGTCGGGACACGGCCATGGCACGTGTCAGGATGCATCGGCACGTGGCAGTGGCACGTGTTAGGATGGGTCATGACATGGCAGGGCGTGGCCATGGCATGACTCATGACATCGCAGGACATGGCAGGCCGTGGCCATGGAACGAGTCGGAACATCGCAGGACGCGTCATACATGGCCATGGTACGTGTCAGGATGCGCAGGACATGGCCATGGCACGTGTCAGGACGCGTCAAGACATGGCAGTGGCACGTGTCAGGACAGGGCAAAGTGTGGCCATGGCACTAGTCAGGACGATGCAGGACATTGCCATGGTACATGTCAAGACGCATCAGGACATGGCAGGGGCGTGGCCATGGCACAAGTCAGGACGTGTCAGGACGCGTCAAGACATGGCCATGGCACGTGTCAGGACATGGTAGGGCGTGGCTATAGCACGAGTTAGAACATCGCAGAACATGGCAGGGTGTGGCCATGACACGAGTCAG
The DNA here is from genome assembly GCA_034376525.1 of Nicotiana benthamiana. Taxonomy (NCBI): domain Eukaryota; kingdom Viridiplantae; phylum Streptophyta; class Magnoliopsida; order Solanales; family Solanaceae; genus Nicotiana; species Nicotiana benthamiana. Next base: position 148,784 of record JAXGFW010000039.1, on the reverse strand, counting down.
GACATCTCAAGACAAGGCAGGGCATGGCCATGGCACGAGTCAGGACATAGCAGGACGTGGCAGGGCTTGGCCATGGCACGAGTTGGGTGTGGACATGGCACGAGCCAGGACATCGCAGGACATGGCGGGGCGTGGCCATGGCACGAGTCGGGACGTCGCAGGATGTGTCAGGACATGGCAAGGCATGGCCATGGCATGACTCATGACATCGCACGAAATGGACGGGTGTGGTCATGGTACGAGTCGAAACGTCGCAGGACGCGTCAGGACATGGCCCTGGTACCTGTCAGGACGCGTCAGGACATGGCCATGGTACGTGTCAGGAAGCATCAGGACATAGCCATGGCACGTGTCAGGACGTGTCAGGACATGGCAGTGGCACGTGTTAGGACACGGCAAAGCGTGGCCATGGCACGAGTGAGGACGTCGCAGGACGCATCAGGACATTGCCATGGTACATGTCAGAACGCATCAAGACATGGCCATTAACATGTCAGGACGCATCAGGACATGGCAGGGCGTGGCCATGGCACGAGTCAGGACTTGTCTATGGCACGTGTTAGGATATGGCAGGGCGTGGCGATAGCACGAGTTAGGACATCGTAGGACATGGCAGAGCGTGGCCATGGCACGAGTCAGGACGTCGCAGGACGCGTCAGGACATGGCCATGGTACGTGTTGGGACGTGTCAAGACATGGACATGGCGATGGCACGTGTCAGGACATGGCCATGGCACGTGTCAGGACGCGTCAAGACATGGCAGTGGCACGTGTCAGGACAGGGCAAAGTGTGGCCATGGCACTAGTCAGGACGATGCAGGACGCATCAGGACATTGCCATGGTACATGAAGACGCATCAGGACATGGAAGGGGCGTGGACATGGCACGAGTCAGGACGTGTCAAGACGCGTCAAGACATGGCCATGGCACGTGTCAGGAGATGGCAGGGCGTGGCTATAGCACGAGTTAGAACATCGCAAAACATGGCAGGGCGTGGCCATGGCACGAGTCAGGACATCTCAAGACAAGGCAGGGCATGGCCATGGCACGAGTCAGGACATAGCAGGACGTGGCAGGGCTTGGCCATGGCACGAGTTGGGTGTGGACATGGCACGAGCCAGGACATCGCAGGACATGGCAGGGTGTGGCCATGGCACGAGTCGGGACGTCGCAGGATGCATCAGGACATGGCAATGGTACGTGTCAGGACGCGTCAGGACATGGCCATGGCACGTGTTAGGACGCGTCAGGACATGGCAGAGCGTGGCCATGTCAGGAGTTGGGACGTCACAAGACATGGCAAGGCGTGGCCATGGCACGAGTCAGGACGTCGCAGGAGGCGTCAGGACATGGCCATGGTACGTGTCAGGACACGTCGGAACACGGCCATGGCACGTGTCAGGATGCGTCGGCACGTGGCAGTGGCACGTGTTAGGATGGGTCATGACATGGCAGGGCGTGGCCATGGAATGACTCATGACATCGCAGGACATGGCAGGGCGTGGCCATGGAACGAGTCGGAACATCGCAGGACGCGTCATACATGGCCATGGTACGTGTCAGGATGCGCAGGACATGGCCATGGCACGTGTCAGGACGCGTCAAGACATGGCAGTGGCACGTGTCAGGACAGGGCAAAGTGTGGCCATGGCACTAGTCAGGACGATGCAGGACGCATCAGGACATTGCCATGGTACATGTCAATACGCATCAGGACATGGCAGGGGCGTGGCCATGGCACAAATCAGCACGTGTGAGGACGCGTCAAGAAATGGCCATGGCACGTGTCAGGACATGGTAGGGCGTGGCTATAGCACGAGTTAGAACATCGCAGAACATGGCAGGGCGTGGCCATGGCACGAGTTAGGACATCTCAAGACAAGGCAGGGCATGGCCATGGCACGAGTTGGGTGTGGACATGGCACGAGCTAGGACATCGCAGGACATGGCAGGGCATGGCCATGGCACGAGTCGGGATGTCGCAGGACGTGTCAAGACATGGCAAGGCATGGCCATGGCATGACTCATGACATCGCACGAAATGGACGGGCGTGGTCATGGTACGTGTTGGGACGCGTCAGGACATGGACATGGCGATGGCACGTGTCAGGACGCGTCAGGACATGGCAGAGCGTGGCCATGGCACGAGTCGGGATGTCACAGGACATGACAAGGCGTGGCCATGGCACGAGTGAGGACGTCGCAGGACGCATCAGGACATGGCAATGGTACGTGTCAGGACGCGTCAGGACATGGCCATGGCACGTGTCAGGACGCGTCAGGACATGGCAGAGCGTGGCCGTGTCACGAGTTGGGACGTCACAAGACATGGCAAGGCGTGGCCATGGCACGAGTAAGGACGTCGCAGGAGGCGTCAGGACATGGCCATGGTACGTGTCAGGACGCGTCAGGACACGGCCATGGCACGTGTCAGGACTAGTCGGCACGTGGCAGTGGCACGTGTTAGGATGGGTCATGACATGGCAGGGCGTGGCCATGGCATGACTCATGACATCGCAGGACATGGCAGGGCGTGGCCATGGAACGAGTCGGAACATCGCAGGACGCGTCATACATGGCCATGGTACGTGTCAGGATGCGCAGGACATTTTCATGGCACGTGTCAGGACGCGTCAAGACATGGCAGTGGCACGTGTCAGGATAGGGCAAAGTGTGGCTATGTCACTAGTCAGGACGATGCAGGACGCATCAGGACATGGCAGGGGCGTGGCCATGGCACGAGTCAGGACGTGTCAGGACGCATCAAGACATGGCCATGGCACGTGTCAGGACATGGAGTTAGACCATCGCAGAACATGGCAGGGCGTGGCCATGGCACGAGTCAGGACATCTCAAGAAAAGGCAGGGCATGTCCATGGCACGAGTCAGGACATAGCAGGACGTGGCAGGGCTTGGCCATGGCACGAGTTGGGTGTGGACAATGCACGAGCCAGGACATCGCAGGACATGGCAGGGCGTGGCCATGGCACGAGTCGGGACGTCGCAAGTCATGTCAGGACATGGCAAGGCGTGGCCATGGCATGACTCATGACATCGCACGACATGGACGGGCGTGGTCATGGCACGAGTCGAAACGTCGCAGGACGCGTCAGGACATGGCCATGGTACCTGTCATGACGCGTCAGGACATGGCAATGGTACGTGTCAGGAAGCATCAGGACATGGCCATGGCACGTGTCAGGACGTGTCAGGACATGGCAGTGGCACGTGTTAGGACACGGTAAAGCGTGGCCATGGCACGAGTGAGGACGTCGCAGGACGCATAAGGACATTGCCATGGTACATGTCAGAACGCATCAAGACATGTCCATGGAACATGTCAGGACGCATCAGGACATGGCAGGGCGTGGCCATGGCATGAGTCAGGACTTGTCCATGGCACGTGTTAGGACATGGCAGGGCGTGGCGATAGCACGAGTTAGGACATCGTAGGACATGGCAGAGCGTGGCCATGGCACGAGTCGGGACGTCACATGACATGGCAGGGCGTGGTCATGGCACGATTCAGGACGTCGCAGGACGCGTCAAGACATGGCCATGGTACGTGTTGGGACGCGTCAGGACATGGACATGGCGATGGCACGTGTCAGGACGCGCCAGGACATGGCAGAGCGTGGCCATGGCATGAGTCAGGACGTCACAGGACATGACAGGGCGTGGCCATGGCACGAGTGAGGACGTCGCAGGACGCATTAGGACATGGCAATGGTACGTGTCAGGACGCGTCAGGACATGGCTATGGCACGTGTCTGGACGCATCAGGACCTGGCCATGGCATGTGTCAGGACGCGTCATGACATGGCAGGGCATGACCATGGCACGAACCGGGATATCACATGACATGGCAGGGCCTGGCCAGGGCACGAGTCAGGACGTCGCAGGAGGCGTCAGGACATGGCCATGGTACGTGTCAGGACGCGTCGGGACACGGCCATGGCACGTATCAGGACGCGTCAGCACGTGGCAGTGGCACGTGTTAGGATGGGTCATGACATGGTAGGGCGTGGCCATGGCATGCCTCATGATATCGCAAGACATGGCAGGGCGTGGCCATGGAACGAGTCGGAACATCGTAGGACGCGTCATACATGGCCATGGTACGTGTCAGGACGCGTCAGGACATGGCCATGGTGAGTGTCAGGATGCGCAGGACATGGCCATGGCACGCTTCAGGACGCGTCAAGACATGGCAGTGGCACGTGTCAGGACACGGCAAAGCGTGGCCATGGCACGAGTCAGGACGAGTCAGGACATGGCAGAGCGTGGCCATGTCACGAGTTGGGACGTCACAAGACATGGCAAGGCGTGGCCATGGCACGAGTCAGGACGTCGCAGGAGGCGTCAGGACATGGCCATGGTACGTGTCAGGACGCGTCGGGACACGGCCATGGCACGTGTCAGGATGCATCGGCACGTGGCAGTGGCACGTGTTAGGATGGGTCATGACATGGCAGGGCGTGGCCATGGCATGACTCATGACATCACAGGACATGGCAGGGCGTGGCCATGGAACGAGTCGGAACATCGCAGGACGCGTCATACATGGCCATGGTACGTGTCAGGATGCGCAGGACATGGCCATGGCACGTGTCAGGACGCGTCAAGACATGGCAGTGGCACGTGTCAGGACAGGGCAAAGTGTGGCCATGGCAGTAGTCAGGACGATGCAGGACATTGCCATGGTACATGTCAAGACGCATCAGGACATGGCAGGGGCGTGGCCATGGCACAAGTCAGGACGTGTCAGGACGCGTCGAGACATGGCCATGGCACGTGTCAGGACATGGCAGGGCGTGGCTATAGCACGAGTTAGAACATCGCAGAACATGGCAGGGGCGTGGCCTTGGCACAAGTCAGGACGTGTCAGGACGCGTAAAGACATGGCCATGGCACGTGTTAGGACATGGCAGGGCGTGGCTATAGCACGAGTTAGAACATCGCAGAACATGGCAGGGGCGTGGCCATGGCACAAGTCAGGACGTGTCAGGACGCGTAAAGACATGGCCATGGCACGTGTCAAGACATGGCAGGGCGTGGCTATAGCACGAGTTAGAACATCGCAGAACATGGCAGGGGCGTGGCCATGGCACAAGTCAGGACGTGTCAGGACGCGTAAAGACATGGCCATGGCACGTGTCAGGACATGGCAGGGCGTGGCTATAGCACGAGTTAGAACATCGCAGAACATGGCAGGGTGTGGCCATGGCACGAGTCAGGACATCTCAAGACAAGGCAGGGCATGGCCATGGCACGAGTCAGGACATAGCAGGACGTGGCAGGGCTTGGCCATGGCACGAGTTGGGTGTGGACATGGCACGAGCCAGGACATCGCAGGACATGGCGGGGCGTGGCCATGGCACGAGTCGGGACGTCGCAGGATGTGTCAGGACATGGCAAGGCATGGCCATGGCATGACTCATGACATCGCACGAAATGGACGGGTGTGGTCATGGCACGAGTCGAAACGTCGCAGGACGCGTCAGGACATGGCCCTGGTACCTGTCAGGACGCGTCAGGACATGGCCATGGTACGTGTCAGGAAGCATCAGGACATAGCCATGGCACGTGTCAGGACGTGTCAGGACATGGCAGTGGCACGTGTTAGGACACGGCAAAGCGTGGCCATGGCACGAGTGAGGACGTCGCAGGACGCATCAGGACATTGCCATGGTACATGTCAGAACGCATCAAGACATGGCCATTAACATGTCAGGACGCATCAGGACATTGCAGGGCGTGGCCATGGCACGAGTCAGGACTTGTCTATGGCACGTGTTAGGATATGGCAGGGCGTGGCGATAGCACGAGTTAGGACATCGTAGGACATGGCAGAGCGTGGCCATGGCACGAGTCAGGACGTCGCAGGACGTGTCAGGACATGGCCATGGTACGTGTTGGGACGCGTCAAGACATGGACATGGCGATGGCACGTGTCAGGACATGGCCATGGCACGTGTCAGGACGCGTCAAGACATGGCAGTGGCACGTGTCAGGACAGGGCAAAGTGTGGCCATCGCACTAGTCAGGACGATGCAGGACGCATCAGGACATTGCCATGGTACATGTCAATACGCATCAGGACATGGCAGGGGCGTGGCCATGGTACATGAAGACGCATCAGGACATTGCCATGGTACATGAAGACGCATCAGGACATGGCAGGGGCGTGGACATGGCACGAGTCAGGACGTGTCAGGACGCGTCAAGACATGGCCATGGCACGTGTCAGGAGATGGCAGGGCGTGGCTATAGCACGAGTTAGAACATCGCAGAACATGGCAGGGCGTGGCCATGGCACGAGTCAGGACATCTCAAGACAAGGCAGGGCATGGCCATGGCACGAGTCACGACATAGCAGGACGTGGCAGGGCTTGGCCATGGCACGAGTTGGGTGTGGACATGGCACGAGCCAGGACATCGCAGGACATGGCAGGGCGTGGCCATGGCACGAGTCGGGACGTCGCAGGATGCATCAGGACATGGCAATGGTACGTGTCAGGACGCGTCATGACATGGCCATGGCACGTGTCAGGACGCGTCAGGACATGGCAGAGCGTGGCCATGTCACGAGTTGGGACGTCACAAGACATGGCAAGGCGTGGCCATGGCACGAGTCAGGACGTCGCAGGAGGCGTCAGGACATGGCCATGGTACGTGTCAGGACGCGTCGGAACACGGCCATGGCACGTGTCAGGATGCGTCGGCACGTGGCAGTGGCACGTGTTAGGATGGGTCATGACATGGCAGGGCCTGGCCATGGAATGACTCATGACATCGCAGGACATGGCAGGGCGTGGCCATGGATCGAGTCGGAACATCGCAGGACGCGTCATACATGGCCATGGTACGTGTCAGGATGCGCAGGACATGGCCATGGCACGTGTCAGGACGCGGCAAGACATGGCAGTGGCACGTGTCAGGACAGGGCAAAGTGTGGCCATGGCACTAGTCAGGACGATGCAGGACGCATCAGGACATTGCCATGGTACATGTCAATACGCATCAGGACATGGCAGGGGCGTGGCCATGGCACAAATCAGGACGTGTCAGGACGCGTCAAGACATGGCCATGGCACGTGTCAGGACATGCTAGGGCGTGGCTATAGCACGAGTTAGAACATCGCAGAACATGGCAGGGCGTGGCCATGGCACGAGTCAGGACATCTCAAGACAAGGCAGGGCATGGCCATGGCACGAGTTGGGTGTGGACATGGCACGAGCTAGGACATCGCAGGACATGGCAGGGCGTGGCCATGGCACGAGTCGGGATGTCGCAGGACGTGTCAGGACATGGCAAGGCATGGCCATGGCATGACTCATGACATCGCACGAAATGGACGGGCGTGGTCATGGCACGAGTCGAAACGTCGCAGGACGCGTCAAGACATGGCCATGGTACCTGTCAGGACGCGTCAGGACATCTCAAGACAAGGCATGGCATGGCCATGGCACGAGTCAGGACATAGTAGGACGTGGAAGGGCTTGGCCATGGCACGAGTTGGGCGTGGACATGGCACGAGCCAGGACATCGCAGGACATGGCAGGGCGTGGCCATGGCACGAGTCGGGACGTCACAGGACGCGTCAGGACATTGCAAGGCGTGGGCATGGCACGACTCATGACATCGCACGACATGGACGGGGGTGGTCATGGCACGAGTCGAAACGTTGCAGGACGCGTCAGGACATGGCCATGGTACCTGTCAGGACGCGTCAGGACATGGCCATGGTACGTGTCAGGATGCATCAGGACATGGCCATGGCACGTGTCAGGACGTGTCAGGACATGGCAGTGGCACGTGTTAGGACACGACAAAGCGTGGCCATGGCACGAGTGAGGACGTCGCAGGACGCATCAGGACATTGCCATGGTACATGTCAGAACGCATCAAGACATGGCCATGGAACATGTCAGGACGTATCAGGACATGGTAGGGCGTGGCCATGGCACGAGTCAGGACTTGTCTATGGCATGTGTTAGGACATGGCAGGGCATGGCAATAGCACGAGTTAGGACATCGTAGAACATGGCAGGGCGTGGCCATGGCACGAGTCGGGAAGTCACATGACATGGCAGGGCGTGGTCATGGCACGAGTCAGGACGTCGCAGGACGCGTCAGGACATGGCCATGGTACGTGTTGGGACGCGTCAGGACATGGACATGGCGATGGCACGTGTCAGGACGCGTCAGGACATGGCAGAGCGTGGCCATGGCACGAGTCGGGATGTCACAGAACATGACAAGGCGTGGCCATGGCACGAGTGAGGACGTCGCAGGACGCATCAGGACATGGCAATGGTACGTGTCAGGACGCGTCAGGACATGGCCATGGCACGTGTCAGGACGCGTCAGGACATGGCAGAGCGTGGCCATGTCACGAGTTGGGACGTCACAAGACATGGCAAGGCGTGGCCATGGCACGAGTAAGGACGTCGCAGGAGGCGTCAGGACATGGCCATGGTACGTGTCAGGACGCGTCAGGACACGGCCATGGCATGTGTCAGGACGCGTCATGACATGGCAGGGCATGACCATGGCACGAACCGGGATATCACATGACTTGGCAGGGCCTGGCCAGGGCACGAGTCAGGACGTCGCAGGAGGCGTCAGGACATGGCCATGGTACGTGTCAGGACGCGTCGGGACACGGCCATGGCACGTATCAGGACGCGTCAGCACGTGGCAGTGGCACGTGTTAGGATGGGTCATGACATGGCAGGGCGTGGCCATGGCATGCCTCATGATATCACAAGACAGAGCAGGGCGTGGCCATGGAACGAGTCGGAACATCGTAGGACGCGTCATACATGGCCATGGCACGTGTCAGGACGCGTCAGGACAGGGCCATGGCACGTGTCAGGATGCGCAGGACATGGCCATGGCACGGTTCAGGACGCGTCAAGACATGGCAGTGGCACGTGTTAGGACACGGCAAAGCGTGGCCATGGCACGAGTCAGGATGATGTAGGACGCATCAGGACATTGCCATGGTACATGTCAGGACGCATCAGGACATGGCCATGGAACGTGTCAGGACGCATCAGGACATGGCAAGGTGTGGCCATGGCACGAGTCGGGACGTCGCAGGACATGGCAGGGGCGTGGCCATGGCACGAGTCAGGACGTGTCTGGACGCGTCAAGACATGGCCATGGCACGTGTCAAGACATGGCAGGGCGTGGCTATAGCACGAGTTAGAACATCGCGGAACATGGCAAGGCGTGGCCATGGCACGAGTCAGGACATCTCAAGACAAGGCAGGGCATGGCCATGGCACGAGTCAGGACATAGCAGGACGTGGCAGGGCTTGGCCATGGCACGAGTCAGGACATAGCAGGACGTGGCAGGGCTTGGCCATGGCACGAGTCGGGTGTGGACATGGAACGAGCTAGGACATCGCAGGACATGGCAGGGCGTGGCCATGGCACGAGTCGGGACATCGCAGGACGCGTCAGGACATGGCAAGGCGTGGCCATGGCACGGTTCATGACATCGCACGACATGGACGGGCGTGGTCATGGCACGAGTCAAAACGTCGCAGGACGCGTCAGGACGTGGCCATGGTACCTGTCAGGACGCTTCAGGACATGGCCATGGTACGTGTCAGGATGCATCAGGACATGGCCATGGCACGTGTCAGGACGTGTCAGGACATGGCAGTGGCACGTGTTAGGACACGGCAAAGCGTGGCCATGGCACGAGTGAGGACGTCGCAGGACGCATCAGGACATTGCCATGGTACATGTCAGAACGCATCAAGACATGGCCATGGAACATGTCAGGACGCATCAGGACATGGCAGGGCGTGGCCATGGAACGAGTCAGGACTTGTCCATGGCACGTGTCAGGACATGGCAGGGCGTGGCGATAGCACGAGTTAGGACATCGTAGGACATGGCAGGGCGAGGCCATGGCACGAGTCGGGACGTCACATGACATGGCAGGGCGTGGTCATGGCACGAGTCAGGACGTCGCAGGACGCGTCAGGACATGGCCATGGTTCGTGTTGGGACACGTCAGGACATGGACGTGGCGATGGCACGTGTCAAGACGCGTCAGGACATGGTAGAGCGTGGCCATGGCACGAGTCGGGATGTCACAGGACATGACAAGGCGTGGCCATGGCACGAGTGAGTACGTCGCAGGATGCATTAGGACATGGCAATGGTACGTGTCAGGACGCGTCAGGACATGGCCATGGCACGTGTCAGGACGCGTCAGGACATGGCAGAGCGTGGCCATGTCACGAGTTGGGACGTCACAAGACATGGAAAGGCTTGGCCATGGCACGAGTCAGGACGTCGCAGGAGGCGTCAGGACATGGCCATGGTACGTGTCAGGACGCGTCGGGACACGGTCATGGCACGTGTCAGGACGCGTCGGCACGTGGCAGTGGCATGTGTTAGGATGGGTCATGACATGGCAGGGCGTGGCCATGGCATGACTCATGAAATCGCAGGACATGGCAGGGCGTGGCCATGGAACGAGTCGGAACATCGCAGGACGCGTCATTCATGGCCATGGTACGTGTCAGGACGCATCAGGACATGGCCGTGGTACGTGTCAGGATGCGCAGGAAATGGCCATGGCACGTGTCAGGACGCATCAAGACATGGCAGTGGCACGTGTCAGGACAGGGCAAAGTGTGGCCATGGCACTAGTCAGGACGATGCAGGACGCATCAGGACATTGCCATGGTACATGTCAGGACGCATCAGGACATGGCCATGGAACGTGTCAGGACGCGTTAGGACATGGCACGGTATGGCCATGGCACGAGTCGGGACGTCGCAGGACATGGAAGGGGCGTGGCCATGGCACGAGTCAGGACGTGTCAGGACGCGTAAAGACATGGCAGGGCGTGGCCATAGCACGAGTCAAAACATCTCATGACAAGGCAGGGCATGGCCATGACACGAGTCGGGACATAGCAGGATGTGGCAGGGCTTGGCCATGGCACGAGTTAGAACGTGTCAGGACGCGTCAAGACATGGCCATGGCACGTGTCAGGACGCGTCAGGACATGGCAGTGGCACGTGTCAGGACACGGCATGGCGTGGCCATGGCATGACTCATGACGTCGCATGACATGGAACGAGTCGGGACGTCGAAGGATGCCTCAGGACATGGCCAAGGCAGGAGTCAGGTCATGACAGTGGCACGTGTTAGGACGCATCAGGACATGGCAGGGCGTGGCCATGGCATGACTCATGACGTCGCAGCACATGGCAGGGCGTGGCCATGGCACGAGTCACGACATGGAATGGCATGGTTGGGTGTGGACATGGCACGAGCCAGGACATCGCAAGACATGGCAGGGCGTGGCCATGGCACGAGTCAGGATGTCGCAGGACGTGTCAGGACAAGGCAAGGCGTTGCCATGGCATGACTCATGACATTGCACGACATGGACATGCGTGGTCATGGAACGAGTCGAAACGTCGCAGGACGCGTCAGGACATGGCCATGGTACCTGTCAGGACGCGTCAGGACATGGCCATGGTACGTGTCAGGATGCATCAGGACATGGCCAGGGCACGTGTCATGACGTGTCAGGACATGGCAGTGGCACGTGTTAGGACACAGCAAAGCGTGGCCATGGCACGAGTGAGGACGTCGCAGGACGCATCAGGACATTGCCATGGTACATGTCAGAACGCATCAAGACATGGCCATGGAACATGTTAGGACGCATGAGGACATGGCAGGGCGTGGCCATGGTACGAGTCAGGACTTGTCCATGGCACGTGTTAGGACATGGCAGGGCGTGGCGATAGCACGGGTTAGGACATCGTAGGACATGGCAGAGCGTGGCCATGGCACAAGTCGGGACGTCACATGACATGGCAGGGCGTTATCATGGCACGAGTCAGGACGTCGCAAGACGCGTTAGGACATGGCCATGGTACGTGTTGGGACGCGTCAGGACATGGACATGGCGATGGCACGTGTCTGGACGCGTCAGGACATGGCAGAGCGTGGCCATGGCACGAGTCGGGACGTCACAGGACATGACAGGGCGTGGCCATGGCACGAGTGAGGACGTCGCAAGACGCATCAGGACATGACAATGGTACGTATCAGGACGCATCAGGACATGGCCATGGCACGTTTCCGGACGCGTCAGGACCTGGCCATGGCATGTGTCAGGACGCGTCATGACATGGCAGGGCATGACCATGGCACGAATCGGGACATCATATGACATGGCAGGGCCTGGCCAAGGCATGAGTCAGGACGTCGCAGGAGGCGTCAGGACATGGCCATGGTACGTGTCAGGACGCGTCAGGACACGGCCATGGCACGTGTCAGGACGCGTCAGAACGTGGCAGTGGCACGTGTTAGGATGGGTCATGACATGGCAGGGCGTGGCCATGGCATGCCTCATGATATCGCAAGACATGGCAGGGCGTGGTAATGGAACGAGTCGGAACATCGCGGACGCGTCATACATGGCCATGGTACGTGTCAGGACGCGTCAGGACATGGTTATGGTGCGTATCAGGATGCGCAGGACATGGCCATGGCACGTGTCAGGACGCGTAAAGACATGGCAGTGGCACGTGTCAGGACACGGCAAAGCGTGGCCATGGCACGAGTCAGGACGATGCAGGACGCATCAAGACATTGCCATGGTACTTGTAAGGACGCATCAGGACATGGCCATGGAATGTGTAAGGACGCGTCAGGACATGGCAGGGTGTGGCTGTGGCACGAGTCGGGACGTCGCAGGACATGGCAGGGGCGTGGCCATGGCACGAGTCAGGACGTGTCAGGACGCGTCAAGACATGGCCATGGCACGTATCAGGACATGGCAGGGCGTGGCTATTGCACGAGTTAGAACATCGCAGAACATGGCAGGGGCGTGGCCATGGCACGAGTCAGGACATCTCAAGATAAGGCACGGCATGGCCATGGCACGAGTCAGGACATAGCAGGACGTGGCAGGGCTTGGCCATGGCACGAGTTGGGTGTGGACATGGCACGAGCCAGGACATCGCAGGACATGGCAGGGCGTGGCCATGGCACGAGTCAGGACGTCGCAGGACGCGTCAGGACATGGCAAGGCGTGGCCATGGCATGACTCATGACATCGCACGACATGGACGGGCGTGGTCATGGCACGAGTCGAAACGTCGCAAGACGCGTCAGGACATGGCCATGGTACCTGTCAGGACGCGTCAGGACATGGCCATGGTACGTGTCAGGATGCATCAGGACATGGCCATGGCACGTGTCTGGACGTGTCAGGACATGGCAGTGGCACGTGATAGGACACGGCAAAGCGTGGCCATGGCACGAGTGAGGACGTCGCAGGACGCATCAGGACATGGCAATGGTACGTATAAGGACGCGTCAGGACATGGCCATGGCACGTGTCTGGACGCGTCAGGACCTGGCCATGGCATGTGTCAGGACGCGTCATGACATGGCAGGGCATGACCATGGCACAAATTGGGACATCACATGACATGGCAGGGCTTGGCCAGGGCACGAGTCAGGACATCGCAGGAGGCGTCAGGACATGGCCATGGTACATCTCAGGACGCGTCGGGACACGGCCATGGCACGTGTCAGGACGCGTCAGAACGTGGCAGTGGCACGTGTTATGATGGGTCATGACATGGCAGGGCGTGGCAATGGCATGCCTCATGATATCGCAAGACATGGCAGGGCGTGGCCATGGAACGAGTCGGAACATCGCGGACGCGTCATACATGGCCATGGTACGTGTCAGGACGCGTCAGGACATGGCCATGGTGCGTGTCAGGATGCGCAGGACATGGCCATGGCACGTGTCAGGACGCGTCAAGACATGGTAGTGGCACGTGTCAGGACACGGCAAAGCGTGGCCATGGCACGAGTCAGGACGATGCAGGACGCATCAAGACATTGCCATGGTACTTGTCAGGACGCATCAGGACATGGCCATGGAATGTGTCAGGACGCGTCAGGACATGGCAGGGTGTGGCTGTGGCACGAGTCGGGACGTCGCAGGACATGGCAGGGGCGTGGCCATGGCACGAGTCACGACGTGTCAGGACGCGTCAAGACATGGCCATGGCACGTGTCAGGACATGGCAGGGCATGGCTATAGCACGAGTTAGAACATCGCAGAACATGGCAGGGCGTGGCCATGGCATGAGTCAGGACATCTCAAGACAAGGCAGGGCATGGCCATGGCACGAGTCAGGACATAGCAGGACGTGGTAGGGCTTGGCCATGGCACGAGTTGGGTGTGGACATGGCACGATCCAGGACATCGCAGGACATGGCAGGGCGTGGCCATGGCACGAGTCAGGACGTCGCAGGACGCGTCAGGACATGGCAAGGCGTGGCCATGGCATAACTCATGACATCGCACGACATGGACGGGCGTGGTCATGGCACGAGTCGAAACGTCGCAGGACGCGTCAGGACATGGCCATGGTACCTGTCAGGACGCGTCAGGACATGGCCATGGTACGTGTCAGGATGCATTAGGACATGGCCATGGCACGTGTCAGGACGTGTCAGGACATGGCAGTGGCACATGTTCGGACACGGCAAAGCGTGGCCATGGCACGAGTGAGGACGTCGCAGGACGCATCAGGACATTGCCACGGTACATGTCAGAACGCATCAAGACATGGCCATGGAACATGTCAGGATGAATCAGGACATGGCAGGGCGTGGCACGAGTCAGGACGTCGCAGGAGGCGTCAGGACATGGCCATGGTACGTGTCAGGACGCGTCGGGACACGGCCATGGCACGTGTCTGGACGCGTCGGCACATGGCAGTGGCACGTGTTAGGATGGGTCATGACATGGCAGGGCGTGGCCATGGCATGACTCATGAAATCGCAGGACATGGCAGGGCGTGGCCATGGAACGAGTCGGAACATCGCAGGACGCGTCATACATGGCCATGGTACATGTTAGGACGCATCAGGACATGGCCGTGGTACGTGTCAGGATGCGCAGGACATGGCCATGGCATGTGTCAGGACGCGTCAAGACATGGCAGTGGCACGTGTCAGGACAAGGCAAAGTGTGGCCATGGCAATAGTCAGGACGATTCAGGACGCATCAGGACATTGCCATGGTACATGTCAGGACGCATCAGGACATGGCCATGGAACGTGTTAGGACGCGTCAGGACATGGCAGGGTGTGGCCATGGCACGAGTCGAGACGTCGCAGGACATGGCAGGGGTGTGGCCATGGCACGAGTCAGGACGTGTCAGGACGCGTCAAGACATGGCCATGGCACGTGCCAGAACATGGCAGGGCGTGGCCATGGCACGAGTCAGAACATCTTAAGACAAGGCAGGGCATGGCCATGGCACGAGTCAGGACATAGCAGGACGTGGCAGGGCTTGGCCATGGCACGAGTTAGAACGTGTCAGGACGCGTCAAGACATGGCCATGGCACGTGTCAGGACGCGTCAGGACATGGCAGTGGCACGTGTCAGGACACGGCATGGCGTGGCCATGCCATGTCATGACGTCGCATGACATGGAACGAGTCGGGACGTCGAAGGATGCCTCAGGACATGGCCAAGGCAGGAGTCAGGTCATGACAGTGGCACGTGTCAGGATGCGTTAGGACATGGCAGGGCGTGGCCATGGCATGACTCATGACGTCACAGCACATGGTAGGGCGTGGCCATGGCACGAGTCACGATATGGCATGGCATGGTTGGGTGTGGACATGGCACAAGCCAGGATATCGCAGGACATGGCAGGGCGTGGCCATGGCACGAGTCGGGACGTCGCAGGACGCGTCAGGACATGACAAGGCGTGGCCATGGCATGACTCATGACATCGCACGACATGGACGGGCGTGGTCATGGCACAAGTCGAAACGTCGCAGGACGCGTCAGGACATGGCCATCGTACCTGTCAGGACGCGTCAGGACATGGCCATGGTACGTGTAAGGATGCATCAGGACATGGCCATGGCACCTGTCAGGACGTGTCAGGACATGGCAGTGGCACGTGTTAGGACACGGCAAAGCGTGGCCATGGCACGAGTGAGGACGTCGCAGGACGCATTAGGACATTGCCATGGTACATGTCAGAACGCATCAAGACATGGCCATGGAACATGTTAGGACGCATGAGGACATGGCAGGGCGTGGCCATGGAACCAGTCGGAACATCACGGACGCGTCATACATGGCCATGGTACGTGTCAGGACGCATCAGGACATGGCCATGGTGCGTGTCAGGATGGGCAGGACATGGCCATGGCACGTGTCAGGACGCGTCATGACATGGCAGTGGCACGTGTTAGGACACGGCAAAGCGTGGCCATGGCACGAGTCAGGACGATGCAGGACGCATCAAGACATTGCCATGGTACTTGTCAGGACGCATCAGGACATGGCCATGGAATGTGTCTGGACGCATCAGGACATGGCAGGGTGTGGCTATGGCACGAGTCGGGACGTCGCAGGACATGGCAGGGGCGTGGCCATGGCACGAGTCAGGACGTGTCAGGTTGCGTCAAGACATGGCCATGGCACGTGTCAGGACATGGCAGGGCGTGGCTATAGCACGAGTTAGAACATCGCAGAACATGGCAGGGCGTGGCCATGGCACGAGCGTGGCCATGGCACGAGTTAGGACATCGCAGGCCATGGCAGGGCGTGGCCATGGCACGAGTCAGGACGTCGCAGGACGCGTCAGGACATGGCAAGGCGTGGCCATGGCATGACTCATACATCGCACGACATGGACGGGCGTGGTCATGGCACGAGTCGAAACGTCGCAGGACGCGTCAGGACATGGCCATGGTACCTGTCAGGACGCGTCAGGACATGGCCATGGTACGTGTCAGGATGCATCAGGACATGGCCATGGCACGTGTCAGGACGTGTCAGGACATGGCAGTGGCACGTGTTAGGACACGGCAAAGCGTGGCCATGGTACGAGTGAGGACGTCGCAGGACGCATCAGGACATGGCAATGGTACGTATCAGGACACGTCAGGACATGGCCATGGCACGTGTCTGGACGCGTCAGGACCTGGCCATGGCATGTGTCAGGATGCGTCATGACATGGCAGGGCATGACCATGGCACGAATCGGGGCCTCACATGACATGGCAGGGCCTGGCTAGGGCACGAGTCAGGACATCGCAGGAGGCGTCAGGACATGGCCATGGTACGTGTCAGGACGCGTCGGGACACGGCCATGGCACGTGTCAGGACGCGTCAGAACGTGGCAGTGGCACGTGTTAGGATGGGTCATGACATGGCAGGGCGTGGCCATGGCATGCCTCAAGATATCGCAAGACATGGCAGGGCGTTGCCATGGAACGAGTCGGAACATCGCAGGACGTGTCATACATGGCCATGGTACATGTCAGGACGCATCAGGACATGGCCGTAGTACGTGTCAGGATGCGCAGGACATGGCCATGGCACGTGTCAGGACGCGTCAAGACATGGCAGTGGCACGTGTCAGGACAAGGCAAAGCGTGGCCATGGCACGAGTCAGGACGATGCAGGACGCATAAGGACATTGCCACGGTACATGTGAGGACGCATCAGGACATGGCCATGGAACGTGTCAGGACGCATCAGGACATGGCAAGGTGTGGCCATGGCATGAGTCGGGACGTCACAGGACATGGCAGGGGCGTGGCCATGGCACGATTCAAGACGTGTCAGGACGCGTCAAGACATGGCCATGGCACGTGTCAGGACATGGCAGGGCGTGGCTATAGCACGAGTTAGAACATCGCAGAACATGGCAGGGCGTGGCCATGGCACGAGTCAGGACGTCTCAAGAAGAGGCTGGGCATGGCCATGGCACGAGTCAGGACATAGCAGGACGTGGCAGGGCTTGGCCATGGCACGAGTTAGAACGTGTCAGGACGCGTCAAGACATGGCCATGGCACGTGTCAGGACGCGTCAGGACATGGCAGTGGCACGCGTCAGGACACGGCATGGCGTGGCCATGGCATGACTCATGACGTCGCATGACATGGAACGAGTCGGGACGTCGAAGGATGCCTCAGGACATGGCCAAGGCAGGAGTCAGGTCATGACAGTGGCACGTGTCAGGACGCATCAGGACATGGCAGGGCGTGGCCATGGCATGACTCATGACGTCGCAGCACATGGCAGGGCGTGGCCATGGCACGAGTCACGACATGGAATGGCATGGTTGGGTGTGGACATGGCACGAGCCAGGACATCGTAGGACATGGCAGGGCGTGGCCATGGCACGAGTCGGGACGTTGCCGGACGTGTCAGGACATGGCAAGGCGTTGCCATGGCATGACTCATGACATCGCACGACATGGACGGGCGTGGTCATGGAACGAGTCGAAACGTCGCAGGACGCGTCAGGACATGGCCATGGTACCTGTCAGGACGCGTCAGGACATGGCCATGGTACGTGTAAGGATGCATCAGGACATGGCCATGGCACGTGTCAGGACGTGTCAGGACATGGCAGTGGCACGTGTTAGGACACGGCAAAGCGTGGCCATGGCACGAGTGAGGACGTCGCAGGACGCATTAGGACATTGCCATGGTACATGTTAGAACGCATCAAGACATGGCCATGGAACATGTTAGGACGCATGGGGACATGGCAGGGCGTGGCCATGGAACGAGTCAGAACATCATGGACGCGTCATACATGGCCATGGTACGTGTCAGGACGTTTCAGGACATGGCCATGGTGCATGTAAGGATGCGCAGGACATGGCCATGGCACGTGTCAGGACACGTCATGACATGGCAGTGGCACGTGTTAGGACACGGCAAAGCGTGGCCATGGCACGAGTCAGGACGATGCAGGACGAATCAAGACATTGCCATGGTACTTGTCAGGACGCATCAGGACATGGCCATGGAAAATGTCAGGACGCGTCAGGACATGGCAGGGTGTGGCTATGGCACGAGTCGGGACGTCGCAGGACATGGCAGGGGCGTGGCCATGGCACGAGTCAGGACGTGTCAGGATGCGTCAAGACATGGCCATGGCACGTGTCAGGACATGGCAGGGCGTGGCTATAGCACGAGTTAGAACATCGCACAACATGGCAGGGCGTGGCCATGGCACGAGTCAGGACATCTCAAGACAAGGCAGGGCATGGCCATGGCACGAGTCAGGACATAGCAGGACGTGGCAGGGCTTGGCCATGGCACGAGTTGGGTCTGGACATGGCACGAGCCAGGACATCGCAGGACATGGCAGGGCGTGGCCATGGCACGAGTCACGACGTCGCAAGACGCGTCAGGACATGGCAAGGCGTGGCCATGGCATGACTCATGACATCGCACGACATGGACGGGCGTGGTCATGGCACGAGTCGAAACGTCGCAGGACGCGTCAGGACATGGCCATGGTACCTGTCACGACATGGCCATGGTACGTGTCAGGATGCATCAGGACATGACCATGACACGTGTCATGACATGTCAGGACATGGCATTGGCACGTGTTAGGACACGGCAAAGCGTGGCCATGGCACGAGTGAGGACGTCGCAGGACGCATCAGGACATTGCCGTGGTACATGTCAGAACGCATCAAGACATGGCCATGGAACATGTCAGGACGCATCAGGACATGGTAGGGCGTGGCCATGGCACGAGTCAGGACTGGTCCATGGCACGTGTTAGGACATGGCAGGGCGTGGCGATAGCACGAGTTAGGACATCGTAGGACATGGCAGGGCGTGGCCATGGCACGAGTCGGGACGTCACATGACATGGCAGGGCGTGGTCATGGCACGAGTCAGGACATCGCCATGGTACGTGTTGGGACGCGTCAGGACACGGACATGGCGATGGCACGTGTCAGGACGCGTCGGGACATGGCAGAGCGTGGCCATGGCACGAGTCGGGATGTCACAGGACATAAAAGGCGTGGCCATGGCACGAGTGAGGACGTCGCAGGACGCATGAGGACATGGCAATGGTACGTGTCAGGACGCGTCAGGACATGGCCATGGCACGTGTCAGGACGCGTCAGGACATGGCAGAGCGTGGCCATGTCACGAGTTGGGACGTCACAGGACATGGCAAGGCGTGGCCATGGCACGAGTCAGGACGTCGCAGGAGGCGTCAGGACATGGCCATGGTACGTGTCAGGACGCGTCGGGACACGGCCATGGCACGTGTCAGGACGCGTCAGCACGTGGCAGTGGCACGTGCTAGGATGGGTCATGACATGGCTGGGCGTAGCCATGGCATGACTCATGATATCGCAGGACATGGCAGGGCGTGGCCAGGGAACGAGTCGGCACATCGTAGGACGCATCATACATGGCCATGGCACGTGTCAGGACGCGTCAGGACAGGGCCATGGCACGTGTCAGGATGCGCAGGACATGGACATGGCACGGTTCAGGACGCGTCAAGACATGGCAGCGGCACTTGCCAGGACCCGGCAAAGCGTGGCCATGGCACGAGTCAGGATGATGCAGGACGCATCAGGACATTGCCATGGTACATGTTAGGACGCATCAGGACATGGCCATGGAACGTGTCAGGACGCATCAGGACATGGCAGGGTGTGGCCATGGCACGAGTCGGGACGTCGCAGGACATGGCAGGGGCGTGGCCATGGCACGAGTCAGGACGTGTCAGGACGCGTAAAGACATGGCCATGGCACGTGTCAGGACATGGCAGGGCGTGGCTATAGCACGAGTTAGGGCATCGTAGGACATGGCAAAGCGTGGCCATGGCACGAGTCAGGACGTCGCAGGAAGCGTCAGGACATGGCCATGGTACGTGTTGGGACGCGTCAAGACATGGACATGGCGATGGCACGTGTCAGGACATGGCCATGGCACGTGTCCGGACGCGTCAAGACATGGCAGTGGCACGTGTCAGGACAGGGCAAAGTGTGGCCATGGCACTAGTCAGGACGATGGAGGACGCATCAGGACATTGCCATGGTACATGAAGACGCATCAGGACATGGCAGGGGCGTGGACATGGCACGAGTGAGGACGTGTCAGGACGCGTCAAGACATGGCCATGGCACGTGTCAGGAGATGGCAGGGCGTGGCTATAGCACGAGTTAGAACATCGCAGAACATGGCAGGGCGTGGCCATGGCACGAGTCAGGACATCTCAAGACAAGGCAGGGCATGGCCATGGCACGAGTCAGGACATAGCAGGACGTGACAGGGCTTGGCCATGGCACGAGTTGGGTGTGGACATGGCACGAGCCAGGACATCGCAGGACATGGCAGGGCGTGGCCATGGCACGAGTCGGGACGTCGCAGGATGCATCAGGACATGGCAATAGTACGTGTCAGGACGCGTCAGGACATGGCCATGGCACGTGTCAAGACGCGTCAGGACATGGCAGAGCGTGGCCATGTCACGAGTTGGGACGTCACAAGACATGGCAAGGCGTGGCCATGGCACGAGTCAGGACGTCGCAGGAGGCGTCAGGACATGGCCATGGTACGTGTCAGGACGCGTCGGAACACGGCCATGGCAAGTGTCAGGATGCGTCGGCACGTGGCAGTGGCACGTGTTAGGATGGGTCATGACATGGCAGGGCGTGGCCATGGAATGACTCATGACATCGCAGGACATGGCAGGGCGTGGCCATGGAACGAGTCGGAACATCACAGGACGCGTCATACATGGCCATGGTACGTGTCAGGATGCGCGGGACATGGCCATGGCACGTGTCAGGACGCGGCAAGACATGGCAGTGGCACGTGTTAGGACAGGGCAAAGTGTGGCCATGGCACTAGTCAGGACGATACAGGACGCATCAGGACATTGCCATGGTACATGTCAATACGCATCAGGACATGGCAGGGGCGTGGCCATGGCACAAATCAGGACGTGTCAGGACGCGTCAAGACATGGCCATGGCACGTGTCAGGACATGGTAGGGCGTGGCTATAGCACGAGTTAGAACATCGCAGAACATGGCAGGGCGTGGCCATGGCACGAGTCAGGACATCTCAAGACAAGGCAGGGCATGGCCATGGCACGAGTTGGGTGTGGACATGGCACGAGCCAGGACATCGCAGGACATGGCAGGGCGTGGCCATGGCACGAGTCGGGATGTCGCAGGACGTGTCAGGACATGGCAAGGCATGGCCATGGCATGACTCATGACATCGCACGAAATGGACGGGCGTGGTCATGGCACGAGTCGAAACGTCGCAGGACGCGTCAGGACATGGCCATGGTACCTGTCAGGACGCGTCAGGACATCTCAAGACAAGGCAGGGCATGGCCATGGCACGAGTCAGGACATAGTAGGACATGGCAGGGCTTGGCCATGGCACGAGTTGGGTGTGGACATGGCACGAGCCAGGACATCGCAGGACATGGCAGGGCGTGGCCATGGCACGAGTCGGGACGTCACAGGACGCGTCAGGACATGGCAAGGCGTGGCCATGGCACGACTCATGACATCGCACGACATGGACGGGCGTGGTCATGGCACGAGTCGAAACGTCGTAGGACGCGTCAGGACATGGCCATGGTACCTGTCAGGACGCGTCAGGACATGGCCATGGTACGTGTCAGGATGCATCAGGACATGGCCATGGCACGTGTCAGGACGTGTCAGGACATGGCAGTGGCACGTGTTAGGACACGGCAAAGCGTGGCCATGGCACGAGTGAGGACGTCGTAGGACGCATCAGGACATTGCCATGGTACATGTCAGAACGCATCAAGACATGGCCATGGAACATGTCAGGACGTATCAGGACATGGTAGGGCGTGGCCATGGCACGAGTCAGGACTTGTCTATGGCACGTGTTAGGACATGGCAGGGCGTGGCAATAGCATGAGTTAGGACATCGTAGAACATGGCAGGGCGTGGCCATGGCACGAGTCGGGTAGTCACATGACATGGCAGGGCGTGGTCATGGCACGAGTCAGGACGTCGCAGGACGCGTCAGGACATGGCCATGGTACGTGTTGGGACGCGTCAGGACATGGACATGGCGATGGCACGTGTCAGGACGCGTCAGGACATGGCAGAGCGTGGCCATGGCACGAGTCGGGATGTCACAGGACATGACAAGGTGTGGCCATGGCACGAGTGAGGACGTCGCAGGACGCATCAGGACATGGCAATGGTACGTGTCAGGACGCGTCAGGACATGGCCATGGCACGTGTCAGGACGCGTCAGGACATGGCAGAGCGTGGCCATGTCACGAGTTGGGACGTCACAAGACATGGCAAGGCGTGGCCATGGCACGAGTAAGGACGTCGCAGGAGGCGTCAGGACATGGCCATGGTACGTGTCAGGACGCGTCGGGACACGGCCATGGCACGTGTCAGGACTCGTCGGCACGTGGCTGTGGCACGTGTTAGGATAGGTCATGACATGGCAGGGCGTGGCCATGGCATGACTCATGACATCGCAGGACATGGCAGGGCGTGGCCATGGAACGAGTCGGAACATCGCAGGACGCGTCATACATGGCCATGGTACGTGTCAGGATGCGCAGGACATGGCAGTGGCACGTGTCAGGACAGGGCAAAGTGTGGCCATGTCACTAGTCAGGACGATGCAGGACGCATCAGGACATTGCCATGGTACACGTCAAGACGCATCAGGACATGGCAGGGGCGTGGCCATGGCACGAGTCAGGACGTGTCAGGACGCATCAAGACATGGCCATGGCACGTGTCAGGACATGGAGTTAGACCATCGCAGAACATGGCATGGCACGAGTCAGGACATCTCAAGAAAAGGCAGGGCATGTCCATGGCACGAGTCAGGACATAGCAGGACGTGGCAGGGCTTGGCCATGGCACGAGTTGGGTGTGGACAATGCACGAGCCAGGACATCGCAGGACATGGCAATGCGTGGCCATGGCACGAGTCGGGACGTCGCAAGTCATGTCAGGACATGGCAAGGCGTGGCCATGGCATGACTCATGACATCGCACGACATGGACGGGCGTGGTCATGGCACGAGTCGAAACGTCGCAGGATGCGTCAGGACATGGCCATGGTACCTGTCATGACGCGTCAGGACATGGCCATGGTACGTGTCAGGAAGCATCAGGACATGGCCATGGCACGTGTCAGGACGTGTTAGGACATGGCAGTGGCACGTGTTAGGACACGGTAAAGCGTGGCCATGGCACGAGTGAGGACGTCGCAGGATGCATAAGGACATTGCCATGGTACATGTCAGAACGCATCAAGACATGTCCATGGAACATGTCAGGACGCATCAGGACATGGCAGGGCGTGGCCATGGCATGAGTCAGGACTTGTCCATGGCACGTGTTAGGACATGGCAGGGCGTGGCGATAGCACGAGTTAGGACATCGTAGGACATGGCAGAGCGTGGCCATGGCACGAGTCGGGACGTCACATGACATGGCAGGGCGTGGTCATGGCACGAGTCAGGACGTCGCAGGACGCGTCAAGACATGGCAGAGCGTGGCCATGGCACAAGTCAGGACGTCACAGGACATGACAGGGCGTGGCCATGGCACGAGTGAGGACGTCGCAGGACGCATTAGGACATGGCAATGGTATGTATCAGGACGCGTCAGGACATGGCCATGGCACGTGTCTGGACGCATCACGACCTGGCCATGGCATGTGTCAGGACGCGTCATGACATGGCAGGGCATGACCATGGCACGAACCGGGATATCACATGTCATGGCAGGGCCTGGCTAGGGCACGAGTCAGGACGTCGCAGGAGGCGTCAGGACATGGCCATGGTACGTGTCAGGACGCGTCGGGACACGGCCATGGCACGTGTCAGGACGCGTCAGCACGTGGCAGTGGCACGTGTTAGGATGGGTCATGACATGGTAGGGCGTGGCCATGGCATGCCTCATGATATCGCAAGACATGGCAGGGCGTGGCCATGGAACGAGTCGGAACATCGTAGGACGCGTCATACATGGCCATGGTACGTGTCAGGACGTGTCAGGACATGGCCATGGTGAGTGTCAGGATGCGCAGGACATGGCCATGGCACGCTTCAGGACGCGTCAAGACATGGCAGTGGCACGTGTCAGGACACGGCAAAGCGTGGCCATGGCACGAGTAAGGACGATGCAGGATGCATCAAGACATTGCCATGGTACATGTCAGGACGCATCAGGACATGGCCATGGAATGTGTCAGGACGCGTTAGGACATGGCAGGGTGTGGCCATGGCACGAGTCAGGACGTCGCAGGACATGGCAGGGGCGTGGCCATGGCACGAGTCAGGACGTGTCTGGACGCGTCAAGACATGGCCATGGCACGTGTCAGGACATGGCAGGGTGTGGCTATAGCACGAGTTAGAACATCGCGGAACATGGCAAGGCGTGGCCATGACACGAGTCAGGACATCTCAAGACAAGGCAGGGCATGGCCATGGCACGAGTCAGGACATAGCAGGACGTGGCAGGGCTTGGCCATGGCACGAGTCAGGACATAGCAGGACGTGGCAGGGCTTGGCCATGGCACGAGTTGGGTGTGGACATGGCACGAGCCAGGACATCGCAGGACATGGCAGGGCGTGGCCATGGCACGAGTCGGGACGTCGCAGGACGCGTCAGGACATGGCAAGGCGTGGCCATGGCACGGTTCAAGACATCGCACGACATGGACGGGCGTGGTCATGGTACGAGTCAAAACGTCGCAGGACGCGTCAGGACGTGGCCATGGTACCTGTCAGGACGCTTCAGGACATGGCCATGGTACGTGTCAGGATGCATCAGGACATGGCCATGGCACGTGTCAGGACGTGTCAGGACATGGCAGTGGCACGTGTTAGGACACGGCAAAGCGTGGCCATGGCACGAGTGAGGACGTCGCAGGACGCATCAGGACATTGCCATGGTACATGTCAGAACGCATCAAGACATGGCCATGGAACATGTCAGGACGCATCAGGACATGGTAGGGCGTGGCCATGGAACGAGTCAGGACTTGTCCATGGCACGTGTCAGGACATGGCAGGGCGTGGCGATAGCACGAGTTAGGACATTGTAGGACATGGCAGGGCGTGGCCATGGCACGAGTCGGGACGTCACATGACATGGCAGGGCGTGGTCATGGCACGAGTCAGGACGTCGCAGGACGCGTCAGGACATGGCCATGGTTCGTGTTGGGACACGTCAGGACATGGACGTGGCGATGGCACGTGTCAAGACGCGTCAGGACATGGTAGAGCGTGGCCATTGCACGAGTCGGGATGTCACAGGACATGACAAGGCGTGGCCATGGCACGAGTGAGTACGTCGTAGGATGCATTAGGACATGGCAATGGTACGTGTCAAGACGCGTCAGGACATGGCCATGGCACGTGTCAGGACGCGTCAGGACATGGCAGAGCGTGGCCATGTCACGAGTTGGGACGTCACAAGACATGGCAAGGCTTGGCCATGGCACGAGTCAGGACGTCGCAGGAGGCGTCAGGACATGGCCATGGTACGTGTCAGGACGCGTCGGGACACGGTCATGGCACGTGTCAGGACGCGTCGGCACGTGGCAGTGGCATGTGTTAGGATGGGTCATGACATGGCAGGGCGTGGCCATGGCATGACTCATGAAATCGCAGGACATGGCAGGGCGTGGCCATGGAACGAGTCAGAACATCGCAGGACGCGTCATACATGGCCATGGTACGTGTCAGGACGCATCAGGACATGGCCGTGGTACGTGTCAGGATGCGTAGGAAATGGCCATGGCACGTGTCAGGACGCGTCAAGACATGGCAGTGGCACATGTCAGGACAGGGCAAAGTGTGGCCATGGCACTAGTCAGGATGATGCAGGACGCATCAGGACATTGCCATGGTACATGTCAGGACGCATCAGGACATGGCCATGGAACGTGTCAGGACGCGTTAGGACATGGCAGTGTGTGGCCATGGCACGAGTCGGGACGTCGCAGGACATGGAAGGGGCGTGGCCATGGCACGAGTCAGGACGTGTCAGGACGCGTAAAGACATGGCCATGGCACGTGTCAGGACATGGCAGGGCGTGGCTATAGCACGAGTTAGAACATCGCAGAACATGGCAGGGCGTGGCCATAGCACGAGTCAAAACATCTCAAGACAAGGCAGGGCATGGCCATGGCATGAGTCGGGACATAGCAGGATGTGGCAGGGCTTGGCCATGGCACGAGTTAGAACGTGTCAGGACGCGTCAAGACATGGCCATGGCACGTGTCAGGACGCGTCAGGACATGGCAGTGGCACGTGTCAGGACACGGCATGGCGTGGCCATGGCATGTCTCATGACGTCGCATGACATGGAACGAGTCGGGACGTCGAAGGTTGCCTCAGAACATGGCCAAGGCAGGAATCAGGTCATGACAGTGGCACGTGTTAGGACGCATCAGGACATGGCAGGGCGTGGCCATGGCATGACTCATGACGTCGCAGCACATGGCAGGGCATGGCCATGGCACGAGTCACGACATGGAATGGCATGGTTGGGTGTGGACATGGCACGAGCCAGGACATCGCAAGACATGGCACGGCGTGGCCAGGGCACGAGTCGGGATGTCGCAGGACGTGTCAGGACATGGCAAGGCGTTGCCATGGCATGACTCATGACATTGCACAACATGGACATGCGTGGTCATGGAACGAGTCGAAACGTCGCAGGACGCGTCAGGACATGGCCATGGTACCTGTCAGGACGCGTCAGGACATGGCCATGGTACGTGTCAGGATGCATCAGGACATGGCCATGGCACGTGTCAGGACGTGTCAGGACATGGCAGTGGCACGTGTTAGGACACGGCAAAGCGTGGCCATGGCACGAGTGAGGACGTCGCAGGACGCATCAGGATATTGCCATGGTACATGTCAGAACTCATCAAGACATGGCCATGGAACATGTTAGGACGCATGAGGACATGGCAGGGCGTGGCCATGGCACGAGTCAGGACTTGTCCATGGCACGTGTTAGGACATGGCAGGGCGTGGCGATAGCACGAGTTAGGACATCGTAGGACATGGCAGAGCGTGGCCATGGCACGAGTCGGGACGTCTCATGACATGGCAGGGCGTTGTCATGGCACGAGTCAGGACGTCGCAAGACGCGTTAGGACATGGCCATGGTACGTGTTGGGACGCGTCAGGACATGGACATAGCGATGGCACGTGTCTGGACGCGTCAGGACATGGCAGAGCGTGGCCATGGCACGAGTCGGGACGTCACAGGACATGACAGGGCGTGGCCATGGCACGAGTGAGGACGTCGCAAGACGCATCAGGACATGGCAATGGTACGTATCAGGACGCGTCAGGACATGGCCATGGCACGTGTCCGGACGCGTCAGGACCTGGCCATGGCATGTGTCAGGACGCGTCATGACATGGCAGGGCATGACCATGGCACGAATCGGGACATCATATGACATGGCAGGGCCTGGCCAAGGCATGAGTCAGGACGTCGCAGGAGGCGTCAGGACATGGCCATGGTACGTGTCAGGACGCGTCAGGACACGGCCATGGCACGTGTCAGGACGCGTCAGAACGTGGCAGTGGCACGTGTTAGGATGGGTCATGACATAGCAGGGCGTGGCCATGGCATGCCTCATGATATCGCAAGACATGGCAGGGCGTGGTAATGGAACGAGTCGGAACATCGCGGACGCGTCATACATGGCCATGGTACGTGTCAGGACGCGTCAGGACATGGTTATGGTGCGTATCAGGATGCGCAGGACATGGCCATGGCACGTGTCAGGACGCGTAAAGACATGGCAGTGGCACGTGTCAGGACACGGCAAAGCGTGGCCATGGCACGAGTCAGGACGATGCAGGACGCATCAAGACATTGCCATGGAACTTGTCAGGACGCATCAGGACATGGCCATGGAATGTGTAAGGACGCGTCAGGACATGGCAGGGTGTGGTTGTGGCACGAGTCGGGACGTCGCTGGACATGGCAGGACGTGGCCGTGGCACGAGTCAGGACGTGTCAGGACGCGTCAAGACATGGCCATGGCACGTGTCAGGACATGGCAAGGCGTGGCCATGGCACGAGTCAGGACATCGCAAGACAAGGCAGAGCATGGCCATGACACGAGTCAAGACATCGCAGGACGTGGCAGGGCTTGGACATGGCACGAGTCGGGACGTCACATGACATGGCAGGGCGTGGCCATGGCACGTGTCAGGACGCGTCAGGACATGGCAGGGCGTGGCCATGGCATGACTCATGACATCGCACGACATGGACGGGCGTGGTCATGGCACGAGTCGAAACGTCGCAAGACGCGTCAGGACATGGCCATGGTACCTGTCAGGACGCGTCAGGACATGGCCATGGTACGTGTCAGGATGCATCAGGACATGGCCATGGCACGTGTCTGGACGTGTCAGGACATGGCAGTGGCACGTGATAGGACACGGCAAAGCGTGGCCATGGCACGAGTGAGGACGTCGCAGGACGCATCAGGACATGGCAATGGTACGTATAAGGACGCGTCAGGACATGGCCATGGCACGTGTCTGGACGCGTCAGGACCTGGTCATGGCATGTGTCAGGACGCGTCATGACATGGCAGGGCATGACCATGGCACGAATCGGGACATCACATGACATGGCAGGGCCTGGCCAGGGCACAAGTTAGGACATCGCAGGAGGCGTCAGGACATGGCCATGGTACATCTCAGGACGCGTCGGGACACGGCCATGGCATGTGTCAGGACGCGTCAGAACGTGGCAGAGGCACGTGTTATGATGGGTCATGACATGGCAGGGCGTGGCAATGGCATGCCTCATGATATCGCAAGACATGGCAGGGCGTGGCCATGGAACGAGTCGGAACATCGCGGACGCGTCATACATGGCCATGGTACGTGTCAGGACGCGTCAGGACATGGCCATGGTGCGTGTCAGGATGCACAGGACATGGCCATGGCACGTGTCAGGACGCGTCAAGACATGGCAGTGGCACGTGTCAGGACACGGCAAAGCGTGGCCATGGCACGAGTCAGGACGATGCAGGACGCATCAAGACATTTCCATGGTACTTGTCAGGACGCATCAGGACATGGCCATGGAATGTGTCAGGACGCGTCAGGACATGGCAGGGTGTGGCTGTGGCACGAGTCGGGACGTCGCAGGACATGGCAGGGGCGTGGCCATGGCACGAGTCAGGACGTGTCAAGACGCGTCAAGACATGGCCATGGCACGTGTCAGGACATGGCAGGGCATGGCTATAGCACGAGTTAGAACATCGCAGAACATGGCAGGGCGTGGCCATGGCATGAGTCAGGACATCTCAAGACAAGGCAGGGCATGGCCATGGCACGAGTCATGACATAGCAGGACGTGGTAGGGCTTGGCCATGGCACGAGTTGGGTGTTGACATGGCACGATCCAGGACATCGCAGGACATGGCAGGGCGTGGCCATGGCACGAGTCAGGACGTCGCAGGACGCGTCAGGACATGGCAAGGCGTGGCCATGGCATAACTCATGACATCGCACGACATGGACGGGCGTGGTCATGGCACGAGTCGAAACGTCGCAAGACGCGTCAGGACATGGCCATGGTACCTGTCAGGACGCGTCAGGACATGGCCATGGTACGTGTCAGGATGCATCAGGACATGGCCATGGCACGTGTCAGGACGTGTCAGGACATGGCAGTGGCACATGTTCGGACACGGCAAAGCGTGGCCATGGCACGAGTGAGGACGTCGCAGGACGCATCAGGACATTGCCACGGTACATGTCAGAACGCATCAAGACATGGCCATGGAACATGTCAGGATGAATCAGGACATGGCAGGGCGTGGCACGAGTCAGGACGTCGCAGGAGGCGTCAGGACATGGCCATGGTACGTGTCAGGACGCGTCGGGACACGGCCATGGCACGTGTCAGGACGCGTCGGCACATGGCAGTGGCACGTGTTAGGATGGGTCATGACATGGCAGGGCGTGGCCATGGCATGACTCATGAAATCGCAGGACATGGCAGGGCGTGGCCATGGAACGAGTCGGAACATCGCAGGACGCGTCATACATGGCCATGGTACATGTCAGGACGCATCAGGACATGGCCGTGGTACGTGTCAGGATGCGCAGGACATGGCCATGGCACGTGTCAGGACGCGTCAAGACATGGCCATGGCACGTGTCAGGACGCGTCAGGACATGGCAGTGGCACGCGTCAGGACACGGCATGGCGTGGCCATGGCATGACTCATGACGTCGCATGACATGGAACGAGTCAGGACGTCGAAGGATGCCTCAGGACATGGCCAAGGCAGGAGTCAGGTCATGACAGTGGCACGTGTCAGGACGCATCAGGACATGGCAGGGCGTGGCCATGGCATGACTCATGACGTCGCAGCACATGGCAGGGCGTGGCCATGGCACGAGTCACGACATGGAATGGCATGGTTGGGTGTGGACATGGCACGAGCCAGGACATCGCAGGACATGGCAGGGCGTGGCCATGGCACGAGTCGAAACGTCGCAGGACGCGTCAGGACATTGCCATGGTACCTGTCAGGACGCGTCAGGACATGGCCATGGTCCGTGTAAGGATGCATCAGGACATGGCCATGGCACCTGTCAGGACGTGTCAGGACATGGCAGTGGCACGTGTTAGGACACGGCAAAGCGTGGCCATGGCACGAGTGAGGACGTCGTAGGACGCATTAGGACATTGCCATGGTACATGTCAGAACGCATCAAGACTTGGCCATTGAACATGTTAGGACGCATGAGGACATGGCAGGGCGTGGCCATGGAATGAGTCGGAACATCACGGACGCGTCATACATGGCGATGGCACGTGTTAGGACGCGTCATGACATGGCAGTGGCATGTGTTAGGACACGGCAAAGCGTGGCCATGGCACGAGTCAGGACGATGCATGACGCATCAAAACATTGCCATGGTACTTGTCAGGACGCATCAGGACATGGCCATGGAATGTGTCAGGACGCGTCAGGACATGGCAGGGTGTGGCTATGGCACGAGTCGGGACGTCGCAGGACATGGCAGGGGCGTGGCCATGGC
Source organism: Nicotiana benthamiana (assembly GCA_034376525.1). Classification (NCBI taxonomy): domain Eukaryota; kingdom Viridiplantae; phylum Streptophyta; class Magnoliopsida; order Solanales; family Solanaceae; genus Nicotiana; species Nicotiana benthamiana. The sequence goes on along the minus strand of JAXGFW010000039.1, from coordinate 116,799 downwards.
ACGAGTCAGGACGTGTCAGGATGCGTCAAGACATGGCCATGGCACGTGTCAGGACATGGCAGGGCGTGGCTATAGCACGAGTTAGAACATCGCAGAACATGGCAGGGCGTGGCCATGGCATGAGCCGGGACATCTCAAGACAAGGCAGGGCATGGCCATGGCATGAGTCAGGACATAGCAGGACGTGGCAGGGCTTGGCGATGGCACGAGTTGGGTGTGGACATGGCATGAGCCAGGACATCGCAGGACATGGCAGGGCGTGGCCATGGCACGAGTCAGGACGTCGCAGGACGCGTCAGGACATGGAAAGGCGTGGCCATGGCATGCCTCATGACATCGCACAACATGGACGGGCGTGGTCATGGCACGAGTCGAAACGTCGCAGGACGCGTCAGGACATGGCCATGGTACCTGTCAGGACGCGTCAGGACATGGCCATGGTACGTGTCAGGATGCATCAGGACATGGCCATGGCACGTGTCAGGACGTGTCAGGACATGGCAGTGGCACGTGTTAGGACACGGCAAAGCGTGGCCATGGCACGAGTGAGGACGTCGCAGGACGCATCAGGACATGGCAATGGTACGTATCTGGACACGTCAGGACATGGCCATGGCACGTGTCTGGACGCGTCAGGACCTGGCCATGGCATGTGTCAGGATGCGTCATGACATGGCAGGGCATGACCATGGCACGAATCGGGACCTCACATGACATGGCAGGGCCTGGCTAGGGCACGAGTCAGGACGTCGCAGGAGGCGTCAGGACATGGCCATGGTACGTGTCAGGACGCGTCGGGACACGGCCATGGCACGTGTCAGGACGCGTCAGAACGTGGCAGTGGCACATGTTAAGATGGGTCATGACATGGCAGGGCGTGGTCATGGCATGCCTCAAGATATCGCAAGACATGGCAGGGCGTTGCCATGGAACGAGTCGCAACATCGCGGACGCGTCATACATGGCCATGGGACGTGTCAGGACGCGTCAGGACGTGGCCATGGTGCGTGTCAGGATGCGGAGGACATGGCCATGGCACGTGTCAGGACGCATCAAGACATGGCAGTGGCACGTGTCAGGACACGGCAAAGCGTGGCCATGGCACGAGTCAGGACGATGCAGGACGCATAAGGACATTGCCATGGTACTTGTGAGGACGCATCAGGACATGGCCATGGAATGTGTCAGGACGCGTCAGGACATGGCAGGGTGTGGCTGTGGCACGAGTCGTGACGTCGCAGGACATGGCAGGGGCGTGGCCATGGAACGAGTCAGGACGTGGCAGGACGTGTCGAGACATGGCCATGGCACGTGTCAGGACATGGCAGGGCATGGCTATAGCACGAGTTAGAACATCGCAGAACATGGCAGGGCGTGGCCATGGCACGAGTCAGAACTCCTCACGACAAGGCAGGGCATGGCCATGGCACGAGTCAGGACATGGCAGGGCGTGGTAATGGAACGAGTCGGAACATCGCGGACGCGTCATACATGGCCATGGTACATGTCAGGACGCGTCAGGACATGGTTATGGTGCGTATCAGGATGCGCAGGACATGGCCATGGCACGTGTCAGGACGCGTAAAGAAATGGCAGTGGCACGTGTCAAGACACGGCAAAGCGTGGCCATGGCACGAGTCAGGACGATGCGGGACGCATCAAGACATTGCCATGGTACTTGTCAGGACGCATCAGGACATGGCCATGGAATGTGTAAGGACGCGTCAGGACATGGCAGGGTGTGGCTGTGGCACGAGTCAGGACGTCGCAGGACATGGCAGGGGCGTGGCCATGGCACGAGTCAGGACGTGTCAGGACGCGTCAAGACATGGCCATGGCACGTGTCAGGACATGGCAAGGCGTGGCCATGGCACGAGTCAGGACATCTCAAGACAAGGCACGGCATGGCCATGGCACGAGTCAGGACATAGCAGGACGTGGCAGGGCTTGGCCATGGCACGAGTTGGGTGTGGACATGGCACGAGCCAGGACATCGCAGGACATGGCAGGGCGTGGCCATGGCACGAGTCAGGACGTCGCAGGACGCGTCAGGACATGGCAAGGCGTGGCCATGGCATGACTCATGACATCGCACGACATGGACGGGCGTGGTCATGGCACGAGTCGAAACGTCGCAAGACGCGTCAGGACATGTCCATGGTACCTGTCAGGACGCGTCAGGACATGGCCATGGTACGTGTCAGGATGCATCAGGACATGGCCATGGCACGTGTCTAGACGTGTCAGGACATGGCAGTGGCACGTGATAGGACACGGCAAAGCGTGGCCATGGCACGAGTGAGGACGTCGCAGGACGCATCAGGACATGGCAATGGTACGTATAAGGACGCGTCAGGACATGGCCATGGCACGTGTCTGGACGCGTCAGGACCTGGTCATGGCATGTGTCAGGACGCGTCATGACATGGCAGGGCATGACCATGGCACGAATCGGGACATCACATGACATGGCAGGGCCTGGCCAGGGCACGAGTTAGGACATCGCAGGAGGCGTCAGGACATGGCCATGGTACATCTCAGGACGCGTCGGGACACGGCCATGGCATGTGTCAGGACGCGTCAGAACGTGGCAGTGGCACGTGTTAAGATGGGTCATGACATGGCAGGGCGTGGCAATGGCATGCCTCATGATATCGCAAGACATGGCAGGGCGTGGCCATGGAACGAGTCGGAACATCGCGGACGCGTCATACATGGCCATGGTACGTGTCAGGACGCGTCAGGACATGGCCATGGTGCGTGTCAGGATGCACAGGACATGGCCATGGCACGTGTCAGGACGCGTCAAGACATGGCCATGGCACGTGTCAGGACGCGTCAAAGCGTGGCCATGGCACGAGTCAGGACGATGCAGGACGCATCAAGACATTTCCATGGTACTTGTCAGGACGCATCAGGACATGGCCATGGAATGTGTCAGGACGCGTCAGGACATGGCAGGGTGTGGCTGTGGCACGAGTCGGGACGTCGCAGGACATGGCAGGGGCGTGGCCATGGCACGAGTCAGGACGTGTCAAGACGCGTCAAGACATGGCCATGGCACGTGTCAGGACATGGCAGGGCATGGCTATAGCACGAGTTAGAACATCGCAGAACATGGCAGGGCGTGGCCATGGCATGAGTCAGGACATCACAAGACAAGGTAGGGCATGGCCATGGCACGAGTTAGGACATAGCAGGACGTGGTAGGGCTTGGCCATGGCACGAGTTGGGTGTTGACATGGCACGATCCAGGACATCGCAGGACATGGCAGGGCGTGGCCATGGCACGAGTCAGGACGTCGCAGGACGCGTCAGGACATGGCAAGGCGTGGCCATGGCATAACTCATGACATCGCACGACATGGACGGGCGTGGTCATGGCACGAGTCGAAACGTCGCAGGACGCGTCAGGACATGGCCATGGTACATGTCAGAACGCATCAAGACATGGCCATGGAACATGTCAGGACGCATCAGGACATGGCAGGGCGTGGCCATGGAACGAGTCAGGACTTGTCCATGGCACGTGTCAGGACATGGCAGGGCGTGGCGATAGCACGAGTTAGGACATCGTAGGACATGGCAGGGCGTGGCCATGGCACGAGTCGGGACGTCACATGACATGGCAGGGCGTGGTCATGGCACGAGTCAGGACATGGCAGGGCATGGCCATGGAACGAGTCGGAACATCATGGACGCGTCATACATGGCCATGGTACGTGTCAGGACGCGTCAGGACATGGCCATGGTGCATGCCAGGATGCGCAGGACATGGCCATGGCACGTGTCAGGACACGTCATGACATGGCAGTGGCACATGTTAGGACACGGCAAAGCGTGGCCATGGCACGAGTCAGGACGATGCAAGACGCATCAAGACATTGCCATGGTACTTGTTAGGACGCATCAGGACATGGCCATGGAATGTGTCAGGACGCGTCAGGACATGGCAGGGTGTGGCTATGGCACGAGTCGGGACGTCGCAGGACATGGCAGGGGCGTGGCCATGGCACGAGTCAGGACGTGTCAGGATGCGTCAAGACATGGCCATGGCACGTGTCAGGACATGGCAGGGCGTGGCTATAGCACGAGTTAGAACATCGCACAACATGGCAGGGCGTGGCCATGGCACGAGTCAGGACATAGCAGGACGTGGCAGAGCTTGGCCATGGCACGAGTTGGGTCTGGACATGGCACGAGCCAGGACATCGCAGGACATGGCAGGGCGTGGCCATGGCACGAGTCACGATGTCGCACGACGCGTCAGGACATGGCAAGGCGTGGCCATGGCATGACTCATGACATCGCACGACATGGACGAGCGTGGTCATGGCACGAGTCGAAACGTCGCAGGACGCTTCAGGACATGGCCATGGTACCTGTCACGACATGGCCATGGTACGTGTCAGGATGCATCAGGACATGACAATGGCACGTGTCATGACGTGTCAGGACATGGCATTGGCACGTGTTAGGACACGGCAAAGCGTGGCCATGGCACGAGTGAGGACGTCGCAGGACGCATCAGGACATTGCCATGGTACATGTCAGAACGCATCAAGACATGGCCATGGAACATGTCAGGACGCATCAGGACATGGTAGGGCGTGGCCATGGCACGAGTCAAGACTTGTCCATGGCACGTGTTAGGACATGGCAGGGCGTGGCGATAGCACGAGTTAGGACATCGTAGGACATGGCAGGGCGTGGCCATGGCACGAGTCGGGACGTCACATGACATGGCAGGGCGTGGTCATGGCACGAGTCAGGACATCGCCATGGTACGTGTTGGGACGCGTCAGGACATGGACATGGCGATGGCACGTGTCAGGACGCGTCAGGACATGGCAGAGCGTGGCCATGGCACGAGTCGGCATGTCACAGGACATATAAGGCGTGGCCATGGCACGAGTGAGGACGTCGCAGGACGCATGAGGACATGGCAATGGTACGTGTCAGGACGCGTCAGGACATGGCCATGGCACGTGTCAGGACGCGTCAGGACATGGAAAAGCGTGGCCATGTCACGAGTTGGGACGTCACAAGACATGGCAAGGCGTGGCCATGGCACGAGTCAGGACGTCGCAGGAGGCGTCAGGACATGGCCATGGTACGTGTCAGGACGCGTCGGGACACGGCCATGGCACGTGTCAGGACGCGTCAGCACGTGGCAGTGGCACGTGTTAGGATGGGTCATGACATGGCAGGGCGTAGCCATGGCATGACTCATGATATCGCAGGACATGGCAGGGCGTTGCCAGGGAACGAGTCGGCACATCGTAGGACGCGTCATACATGGCCATGGTACGTGTCAGGACGCGTCAGGACATGGCCATGGTACGTGTTAGGATGCGCAGGACATGGCCATGGCACGTGTCAGGACGCGTCAAGACATGGCAGTGGCACGTGTCAGGACACGGCAAAGTGTGGCCATGGCACGAGTCAGGACGATGCAGGACACATCAGGAAATTGCCATGGTACATGTCAGGACGCATCAGGACATGGCCATGGAACGTGTCAGGACGCGTTCGGACATGGCAGGGTGTGGCCATGGCACGAGTCGGGACATCGGAGGACATGGCAGGGGCGTGGCCATGGCACGAGTCAGGACGTGTCAGGACGCGTAAAGACATGGCCATGGCACGTGTCAGGACATGGCAGGGCGTGGCTATAGCACGAGTTAGAACATCGCAAAACATGGCAGGGGCGTGGTCATGGCACAAGTCAGGACGTGTCAGGACGCGTAAAGACATGGCCATGGCACGTGTCAGGACATGGCAGGGCGTGGCTGTAGCACGAGTTAGAACATCGCAGAACATGGCAGGGGCGTGGCCATGGCACAAGTCAGGACGTGTCAGGACACGTAAAGACATGGCCATGGCACGTGTCAGGACATGGCAGGGCGTGGCTATAGCACGAGTTAGAACATCGCAGAACATGGCAGGGGTGTGGCCATGGCACAAGTCAGGACGTGTCAGGACGCGTAAAGACATGGCCATGGCACGTGTCAGGACATGGCAGGGCGTGGCTATAGCACGAGTTAGAACATCGCAGAACATTGCAGGGCGTGGCCATGGCACGAGTCAGGACATTTCAAGACAAGGCAGGGCATGGCCATGGCACGAGTCAGGACATAGCAGGACGTGGCAGGGCTTGGCCATGGCATGAGTTAGAACGTGTCAGGACGCGTCAAGACATGGCCATGGCACGTGTCAGGACGCGTCAGGCATGGCAGTGGCACGTGTCAGGACACGGCATGGCGTGGCCATGGCATGACTCATGATGTCGCATGACATGGAACGAGTCGGGACGTCGAAGGTTGCCTCAGGACATGGCCAAGGCAGGAGTCAGGTCATGACAGTGGCACGTGTCAGGACGCATGGACGGGCGTGGCCATGGCACGAGTCACGACATGGCATAGTATGGTTGGGTGTGGACATGGCACGAGCCAGGACATCGCATGACATGGCAGGGCGTGGCTATGGCACGAGTCGGGACGTCGCAGGATGCGTCAGGACATGGCAAGGCATGGCCATGGCATGATTCATGACATCACACGACATGGACAGGCGTGGTCATGGCACGAGTCAAAACGTCGCAGGACGCGTCAGGACATGGCCATGATACCTGTGAGGATGCGTCAGGACATGGCCATGGTACGTGTCAGGATGCATCAGAACATGGCCATGGCACATGTCAGGACGTGTCAGGGCATGGCAGTGGCACGTGTTAGGACACGGCAAAGCGTGGCCATGGCACGAGTGAGGACATCGTAGGACACATCAGGACATTGCCATGGTACATGTCAGAACGCATCAAGACATGGCCATGGAACATGTCAGGACACATCAGGACATGGCAGGGCGTGGCCATGGCACGAGTTAGGATTTTTCCATGGCACGTGTTTGGACATGGCAGGGCGTGGCGATAGCACGAGTTAGGACATCGTAAGACATGGCAGGGCGTGGCCATGGCACGAGTCAGGACGTGTCAGGACGCATCAAGACATGGCCATGGCACGTGTCAGGACATGGCAGGGCATGGTATAGCACGAGTTAGGACATCGCAGGACATGGCAGGACGTGGCTGTGGCACGAGTCAAGACATCGCAAGACAAGGCAGGGCATGGCCATGGCAGGAGTCAGGACATCGCAGGACGTGGCAGGGCTTGGCAATGGCACGAGTCAGAACGTCGCAGGACGCGTCAGGACATGGCCATGGCACGTGATAGGACGCGTCTGGACATGGCGGTGGCTCGTGTCAGGACACGGCATGATGTGGCCATGGCATGACTCATGACGTCGCATGACAGGGAACGAGTCGGGACGTCGAAGGACGCCTCAGGACATGGCAGGGTGTGGCCATGGCACGAGTAACGACATGGCATAGCATGGTAGGGTGTGGACATGGCAAGATCCAAGACATCGCAGGACATGGTAGGGCGTGGCCATGGCACGAGTCAGGACATCGCAGGACATGGCAGAGCGTGGCCATGGCACGAGTCAGGACGTCGTAGGACGCGTCAGAACATGGCCATGGTACGTGTCAGGATGTGTCATGACTTGGCAGTGGCACGTGTCAGGACACGGCAGGGCGTGGCCATGGCATGACCCAAGACATCGCAGGACATGGCACGAGTCGGGTCGTCGAAGGACGCGTCAAGTCATGGCCACAGCACATGTCAGGACGCGTCAGGACATGACAGTGGAACGTGTCAGGATGCGTCAGGACATGGCAGGGCGTGGCCATGGCATGACTCATGACATCGCAGGACATGGCAGGGCGTGGCCATGGCACGAGTCGAAACGTCGCAAGACGCGTCAGGACATGGCCATGGTACGTGTCAGGATGCGTCGGGACATGGCAGTGGCACGTGTCAGGATGCGTCAGGACATGGCAGGGCGTGGCCATGGCATGACTCATGACATCGCAGGACATGGCAGGGCGTGGCCATGGCACGAGTCGGAACGTGGCAGGACGCGTCATACATGTCCATGGTACGTGTCAGGACGCATCAGGAAATGGCCATGGTACGTGTCAGGATGCGTCAGGACATGACCATGGCACGTGTCAGGACCCGTCAAGACATGGCAGTGGCATGTGTAAGGACACGGCAAACCGTGGCCATGGCACGAGTTAGGACGTCGCAGGACGCATCAGGACATTGCCATGGTACATGTCAGGATGCATCAGGAGATGACCATGGAACGTGTCAGGACGCATCAGGACATGGAAGGGTGTGGCCATGGCACGAGTCGGGACGTCGCAGGACATGGCAGGGCGTGGCCGTAGCACTAGTCATGACGTGTCAGGACGTGTAAGGACGCGTCAAGACATGGCCATGGCTCGTGTTAGGACATGGCAAGGCGTGGCTACAGCACGAGTTAGAACATCGCAGAACATGGCAGGGCGTGTCCATGGTACGTGTTAGGATGCGTCAGGACATGTACATGGCTATGGCATGTGTCAGGACGCGTCACGACATGGCAGAGCGTGGCTATGGCACGAGTCGGGACGTCATTGGACATGGACAGGTGTGGCAAAGGCATGAGTCAGGACGTCACAGGACGCGTCAGGACAAAGCCATGGTACGTGTCAGGACACGTCAGGACATAGCCATGGTACGTGTGAGGACAAGGCCATGGCATGTGTAGGACGCGTCAGGACATGGCCATGGTACGTGTTTGGACGCGTGAGGACATGGACATGGCGATGGCACGTGTCAAGAAGCGTCAGGACATGGCAGAGCTTGGCCATGGGACGAGTCGGGACGTCACAGGACATGACATGGCGTGGCCATGGCACAAGTGAGGACGTCACAGGACGCATCAGAACATGGCCATGGTACGTGTCAGGACGCATCAGGACATGGCCATATGCACGTGTCTGGACGCGTCAGGACATGGCCATGGCATGTGTCAGGACGCGTCATGACATGGATGGGCATGGCCATGGCACGAGTCGGGACGTCACATGACATGGCAGGGCGTGGCCATGGCACGAGTCAGGACGTCGCAGGACGCGTCAGGACATGGCATGGCACGTGTTTGGACGCGTCAGGACATGGACATGGCTATGGCACGTGTCAGGACGCGGCAGGACATGGCAGAGCGTGGCCATGTCACGAGTTGGGACGTCACAGGACATGGCAGGGTGTGGCCATGGCATGAGTCAGGACGTCGCAGGAGGCGTCAGGACATGGCCATGGAACGTGTCAGGACGCGTCAGGACACGGCCATGGCACGTGTCAAGACGCATCAGCACGTGGCGATTGCACGTGTTAGGATGGGTCATGAAATGGCAGGGCGTGGCAATGGCACGACTCATGACATCGCAGGACATGGCAGGGCGTGGCCATGGAACGAGTCGGAACATCGCAAGACGCGTCATACATGGCCATGGCACATGTCAGGACGAGTCAGGACATGGCCATGGTACGTGTCAGGACGCGTCGGGTCATGGCCATGGCACGTGTCAGGACGCGTTAGCACATGGCCTTGGCACGTGTCAGAATGCGTCAGGACATGGTAGGGCGTGGCCATGGAATGACTCATGACGTCGCAGGACATGGCAGGGTGGGCCATGGCACGAACCGGGACGTCGCAGGACGCGTCAGGACATGGCCATGGTACGTGTCAGGACGCGTCAGGACAGGGCCATGGTACGTGTCAGGACGCGTCATGACATGGCCATGGCACGTTATAGGACGCATCACGACATGGCAGGGCATGGCCATGGCACAAGTTGGGACGTCACTTGTGCCAGGCAGGGCGTGGCCATGGCACGAGTCAGGACGTGTTAGGACACGTCAAGACATGGCCATGGCACGTGTCAGGAAGTGTCAGGACATGGCAGGGCGTTGCCATGGCACGAGTCACGACATGGCATGGCATGGTAGGGTGTGGACATGGCACGAGCCGGGACATCGCAGGACATGGCAGGGCGTGGTCATGGCATGTGTCAGGACATCGCAGGACATTGCAGGACATGGCAGGGCGTGGCCATGGCTCGAGTCAATACGTCGCAAGACGCGTCATGACATGGCCATGGCACGTGTCAGGACGCGTTAGGACATGGCAGTGGCACGAGTCAGGACACGGCATAGAGTGGCCATGGCACGAGTCAGGACGTCACAGGACGCATAAGGACATGGCCATAGAACGTGTCAGGACGCGTCATGACATGGCAGGGCGTGGCCATGGCACGAGTCGGGACGTCACAGGACATGGCAGGGCGTGGCCATGGCACAAGTCAGGACGTCACAGGACGCGTCAGGACATGGCCATGGAACTTGTTAGGTCGCGTTAGGACATGGCCATGGCACGTGCCAGGACGCGTTAGGACACGGCCATGGCATGTGTCAGGACACGTCATGACATGGCAGGGCGTGGTCATGGCACGAGTCGGGATGTCACATTACATGGCAGGGCGTGGCCATGGCACAAATAAGGACGTCGCAGGACACGTCAGGACGTGGCCATGGTTCGTGTTAGTATGCGTAAGGACATGGACATGGCTATGGCACGTGTCAGGACGCGTCAGGACATGGCAGAGCGTGGCCATAGCACGAGTCGGGACGTCACAAGACATGGCAGCGCGTGGCCATGGCCCAAGTCAGGACGACGCAGGACGCGTCAGGACAGGGCCATGGTACGTGTCAGGACGCGTCAGGACATGGCTATGGCACGTGTCCGGACGCGTCAGCACATGGCAGTGGCACGTTTCAGGATTGGCCATGACATGGCAGTGCGTGGCCATGGCAAGACTCATGATGTCGCAGGACATGGACGGGCGTGCTGATGGCACGAATCGGAACGTCGCAGGACGCGTCAGGACATGGACATGAATATGGCACATGTCAGGACGCGTCACGACATGGCAGAGCATGGCCATGGCACGAGTCGGGACGTCACAGGACATGGCAGGGCGTGGCCATGGCACGAGTCAGGACATTGCACGACGCGTCAGGACATGGCCATGGTACGTGTCAAGACGCATCAGGACATCACCATGGTACGTGTGAGGACGCGTCAGGACAAGTCCATGGCATGTGTCAGGACGCGTCATGACATGGCAAGGCGTGGCCATGGCACGAGTTGGGACGTCACATGACATGGCAAGGCGTGGTCATGGCATGAGTCAGGACGTCGCAGGATGCGTCAGGACATGGCCATAGTTCGTGTCAGGACATGACCATGGCACGTGTCAGGACGCGTCAGGACATGGCTATGGCATGTGTCAGGACGCGTAATTACATGGCAGGGCATGGCCATGGCACGAGTCAGGACGTCACTTGACATGGCAGGGCGTTGCCATGGCACGAGTCAGGACGTCGCAGGACGCGTCAGGACATGGCCATTGTACGTGTTCAGACGCATTAGGACATGGACATGGCTATGGCACGTGTTAGGACGCGTCAGGACATGGCAGAGCGTGGCCATGGGACGAGTCGAGACGTCACAGGACATGCCAGGGCGTGGCCATGGCACGAGTCAGGACGTCGCAGGACGTGTCAGCAGATGGCAGTGGCACGTGTCAGGATGGGTCATGACATGGCAGGGCATGGCCATGGCATGACTCATGACATCGTAGGACATGGCACGGCGTGGCCATGGCACGAGTGAGAATGTTGCAGGATGCGTCAGGACATGGCCATGGTACGTGTTAGGACGCATCAGGACATGGCCATGGTACGTGTCTGGATGCGTCAGGACATGGCCATGGCACGTGTCAGGACGCGTCAGGACATGGCAGTGGCACGTGTCAGGACACGGCAAAGTGTGGCCATGGCACGAGTTAGGACATCGCAGGATGCATTATGACATTGCCATGGTACATGTCAGGACGCATCAGGACATGGCCATGGAACGTGTCAGGACGCGTCAGGACATGGCAGGGCGTGGCCATGGCACGATTCGAGACGTTGCAGGACATGGTAGGGCATGGCCATGGCACGAGTAAGGACGTCGTAGGACGCGTCAAGACATGGCCATGGCACGTGTCAGGACATGGCCATGGTACGTGTTTGGATCGTCAAGACATGGACATGGCTATGGCACGTGTTAGGACGAGTCATGACATGGCAGGGCGTGGCCATGGCACGAGTCGGGAAGTCACATGACATGGCAGGGCATGGTCATGGCACGAGTAAGGACTTCGCAAGACGCGTCAAGACATGGCCATGATACGTGTGAGGACGCGTGAGGACATGGACATGGCTATGGCACGTGTCACGATGCGTCAGGACATGCCAGAGCGTGGCCATGGCACGAGTTGGGACATCACAGGACATGGCAGGGCGTGGCCATGGCCCGAGTTAGGATGTCGCAGGACGCATCAGGACATGGCCATGGTACGTGTCAGGACGCGTCAAGATATGGCCATGGTATGTGTCAGGATACGTCAGGACATGGCCATGGCACGTGTCAGGACGCGTCAGGACATGACAGGGCATTGCCATGGTACATGTCAGGACGCATCAGAACATGGCCATGGCACAAGTCAGGACGCGTCACGACATGGCAGGGCGTGGCCATGCCACGTGTCAGGACATGGCACGGCGTGGCTATAGCACGAGTTAGAACATCGCAGAACATGGCAGGGCGTGGCCATGGCCCGAGTCAGGACATCTCAAGACAAGGCAGGGCATGGCCATGGCACGAGTCAGGACATAGCAGGGCTTGGCCATGGCACGAGTTGGGTCTGGACATGGCACGAGCCAGGACATCGCAGGACATGGCAGGGCGTGGCCATGGCACGAGTCAGGACGTTGCAAGACGCGTCAGGACATGGCAAGGCGTGGCCATGGCATGACTCATAAGATCGCACGACATGGACGGGCGTGGTCATGGCACGAGTCGAAACGTCGCAGGACGCGTCAGGACATGGCCATGGTACCTGTCAGGACATGGCCATGGTACGTGTCAGGATGCATCAGGACATGGCCATGGCACGTGTCAGGACGTGTCAGGACATGGCATTGGCACGTGTTAGGACACGGCAAGGCGTGCCCATGGCACGAGTGAGGACGTCGCAGGACGCATCAGGACATTGCCATGGTACATGTCAGAACGCATCAAGACATGGCCATGGAACATGTCAGGACACATCAAGACATGGCAGGGCGTGGCCATGGCACGAGTCAGGACTTGTCCATGGCACGTGTTAGGACATGGCAGGGCGTGGCGATAGCACGAGTTAGGACATCGTAGGACATGGCAGGGCGTGGCCATGGCACGAGTCGGGACGTCACATGACATGGCAGGGCGTGGTCATGGCACGAGTCAGGACATCGCAGGACGCGTCAGGACATGGCCATGGTACGTGTTGGGACGCGTCAGGACATGGACATGGAATGGCACGTGTCAGGACGCGTCAGGACATGGCAGAGCATGGCCATGGCACGAGTCGGGATGTCACAGGACATAAAAGGCGTGGCCATGGCACGAGTGAGGACGTCGCAAGACGCTTGAGGACATGGCAATGGTACGTGTCAGGACGCGTCAGGACATGGCCATGGCACGTGTCAGGACGCGTCAGGACATGGCAGAGCGTGGCCATGTCACGAGTTGGGACGTCACAGGACATGGCAGGGCGTGGCCATGGCACGAGTCAGGACGTCGCAGGAGGCGTCAGGACATGGCCATGGTACGTGTCAGGACGCGTCGGGACACGGCCATGGCACGTGTCAAGACGCGTCAGCACGTGGCAGTGGCACGTGTTAGGATGGGTCATGACATGGCAGGGCGTGGCCATGGCATGACCCATGATATCGCAGGACATGGCAGGGCGTGGCCAGGGAACGAGTCGGCACATTGTAGGACGCGTCATACATGGCCATGGTACGTGTCAGGACGCGTCAGGACATGGCCATGGTACGTGTCAGGATGCGCAGGACATGGCCATGGCACGTGTCAGGACGCGTCAAGACATGGCAGTGGCACATGTCAGGACACGGCAAAGCGTGGCCATGGCACGAGTCAGGACGATGCAGGACGCATCAGGGCATTGCCATGGTACATGTCAGGACGCATCAGGACATTGCCATGGAACGTGTCAGCACGCGTTAGGACATGGCAGGGTGTGGCCATGGCACGAGTCGGGACATCGCAGGACATGGCAGGGGCGTGGCCATGGCACGAGTCAGGACGTGTCAGGACGCGTAAAGACATGGCCATGGCACGTGTCAGGACATGGCAGGGCGTGGCTATAACACGAGTTAGAACATCGCAGAACATGGCAGGGGCGTGGCCATGGCACAAGTCAGGACGCGTAAAGACATGGCCATGGCACGTGTCAGGACATGGCAGGGCGTGGCTATAGCACGAGTTAGAACATCGCAGAACATGGCAGGGCGTGGCCATGGCACGAGTCAGGACATTTCAAGACAAGGCAGGGCATGGCCATGGCACGAGTCAGGACATAGCAGGACGTGGCAGGGCTTGGCCATGGCATGAGTTAGAACGTGTCAGGACGCGTCAAGACATGGCCATGGCACGTGTCAGGACGCGTCAGGCATGGCAGTGGCACGTGTCAGGACACGGCATGGCATGGCCATGGCATGACTCATGACGTCGCATGACATGGAACGAGTCGGGACGTCGAAGGATGCCTCAGGACATAGCCAAGGCAGGAGTCAGGTCATGACAGTGGCACGTGTAAGGACGCATGGACGGGCGTGGCCATGGCACGAGTCACGACATGGCATGGCATGGTTGGGTGTGGACATGGCACGAGCCAGGACATCGCATGACATGGCAGGGCGTGGCCATGGCACGAGTCGGGACGTCGCAAGACGCGTCAGGACATGGCAAGGCGTGGACCTGGCATGATTCATGACATCACACGACATGGACGGGCGTGGTCATGGCACGAGTCAAAACGTCGCAGGACGCGTCAGGACATGGCCATGGTAACTGTGAGGACGCGTCAGGACATGGCCATGGTACGTGTCAGGAAGCATCAGAACATGGCCATGGCACATGTCAGGATGTGTCAGGGCATGGCAGTGGCACGTGTTAGGACACGGCAAAGCGTGGCCATGGCACGAGTGAGGACATCGTAGGACGCATCAGGACATTGCCATGGTACATGTCAGAACGCATCAAGACATGGCCATGGAACATGTCAGGACACATCAGGACATGGCAGGGCGTGGCCATGGCACGAGTCAGGACTTTTCCATGGCACGTGTTTGGACATGGCAGGGCGTGGCGATAGCACGAGTTAGGACATTGTAGGACATGGCAGGGCGTGGCCATGGCACGAGTCAGGACATGTCAGGACACGTCAAGACATGGCCATGGCACGTGTCAGGACATGGCAGGGCATGGTATAGCACGAGTTAGGACATCGCAGGACATGGCAGGACGTGGCTGTGGCACGAGTCAAGACATCGCAACACAAGGCAGGGCATGGCCATGGCAGGAGTCAGTACATCGCAGGACGTGGCAGGGCTTGGCTATGGCTTGAGTCAGAACGTCGCAGGACGCGTCAGGACATGGCCATGGCACGTGATAGGAAGCGTCTGGACATGGCAGTGGCTCGTGTCAGGACACGGCATGGTGTGGCCATGGCATGACTCATGACGTCGCATGACAGGGAACGAGTCGGGACGTCGAAGGACGCCTCAGGATATGGCCATGGCACGCGTCAGGACGCGTCAGGACATAGCCATGGTACGTGTCACGACATGGCCGGGCATGGCCATGGCATGACTCATGACGTCGCATGACATACCAAGGTGGGCCATGGCATGAATTGAGACGTTGCAGGACGCTTCACTACATTGCCATGGTACGTTTCAGGACGCGTCAGGACATGGCCATGGTACGTGTCAAGACGCGTCAGGACATGGCCATGGCATGTGTCAGGACGCGTCAGGACATGGCAGGGCATGGCCATGGCACGAGTTGGGATGTCACTTGTGTCTGGCAGGGTGTGGCCATGGAACGAGTCAGGACGTGTCAGGACGCGTCATGACATGGCCATGGCACGTGTCAAGACGTGTCAGGACATGGCAGGGTGTGGCCATGGCACGACTAACGACATGGCATAGCATGGTAGGGTGTGGACATGGCAAGATCCAAGACATCGCAGGACATGGTAGGGCGTGGCCATGGCACGAGTCAGGACATGGCAGGACATGGCAGAGCGTGGCCATGGCACGAGTCAGGACGTCGTAGGACGCGTCAGGACATGGCCATGGTACGTGTCAGGACGCGTCACGACATGGCATTGACAAATCTCAGGACACGGCAGGGCGTGGCTTTGGCATGACCCAAGACGTCACAGGACATGGCACGAGTCGGGTCGTCGAAGGACGCGTCAGGACATGGCCACGGCACATGTCAGGACGTGTCAGGACATGACAGTGGAACGTATCAGGATGCGTCAGGACATGGAAGGGCATGGCCATGGCATGACTCATGACATCGCAGTACATGGCAGGGTGTGGCCATGGCAGGAGTCGAAACGTCGCAAGACGCGTCAGGACATGGCCATGGTACGTATCAGGATGCGTCGGGACATGGCCATGGCACGTGTCAGGACGCGTCCGCACATGGCAATGGCACGTGTAAGGATGGGTCATGACATGGCAGGGTGTGGCCACGGCATGACTCATGACATCGCAGGACATGGTAGGGCGTGGCCATGGCACGAGTTGGAACGTGGCAAGATGCGTCATACATGTCCATGGTACGTGTCAGGACGCGTCAGGAAATGGACATGGTACGTGTTAGGATGCGTCAGGACATGACCATGGCACGTGTCAGGACGCGTCAAGACATGGCAGTGGCATGTGTCAGGACACGGCAAAGCGTGGCCACGGCACGAGTCAGGACGTCGCAGGACGCATCAGGACATTGCCATGGTACATGTCAGGATGCATCAGGAGATGACCATGGAACGTGTCAGGACGCATCAGGACATGGAAGGGTGTGGCCATGGCACGAGTCGGGACGTTGCAGGACATGGCAGGGCGTGGCCATAGCACTAGTCAGGACGTGTCAGGACGTGTTAGGACGCATCAAGACATGGCCATGGCTCGTGTTAGGACATGGCAAGGCGTGGCTACAACACGAGTTAGAACATCGCAGAACATGGCAGGGCGTGGCCATGGTACGTGTTAGGATGCCTCAGGACATGTACATGGCTATGGCACGTGTCAGGACGCGTCACGACATGGCAGAGCGTGGCCATGGCAAGAGTCGGGACGTCATTGGACATGGACAGGTGTGGCAAAGGCATGAGTCAGGACGTCAGAGGACGCGTCAGGACATAGCCATGGTACGTGTTAGGACACGTCAGGACATAGCCATGGTACGTGTGAGGACAAGGCCATGGCATGTGTAGGACGCGTCAGGACATGGCCATGGTACGTGTCAGGACGCGTCACGACATGGCAGTGGCAAATCTCAGGACACGGCAGGGCGTGGCTTTGGCATGACCCAAGACGTCGCAGGACATGGCACGAGTCGGGTCGTCGAAGGACGCGTCAGGACATGGCCACGGCACATGTCAGGACGTGTCAGGACATGACAGTGGAACGTATCAGGATGCGTCAGGACATGGAAGGGCATGGCCATGGCATGACTCATGACATCGCAGTACATGGCAGGGTGTGGCCATGGCAGGAGTTGAAACGTCGCAAGACGCGTCAGGACATGGCCATGGTACGTATCAAGATGCGTCGGGACATGGCTGTGGCACGTGTCAGGACGCGTCAGCACATGGCAGTGGCACGTGTAAGGATGGGTCATGACATGGCAGGGTGTGGCCATGGCATGACTCATGACATCGCAGGACATGGTAGGGCGTGGCCATGGCACGAGTCGGAACGTGGCAAGATGCGTCATACATGTCCATGGTACGTGTCAGGACGCGTCAGGAAATGGACATGGTACGTGTCAGGATGCGTCAGGACATGACCATGGCACGTGTCAGGACCCGTCAAGACATGGCAGTGGCATGTGTAAGGACACGGCAAACCGTGGCCATGGCACGAGTCAGGACGTCGCAGGACGCATCAGGACATTGCCATGGTACATGTCAGGATGCATCAGGAGATGACCATGGAACGTGTCAGGACGCATCAGGACATGGAAGGGTGTGGCCATGGCACGAGTCGGGACGTCGCAGGACATGGCAGGGCGTGGCCATAGCACTAGTCAGGACGTGTCAGGACGTGTAAGGACGCATCAAGACATGGCCATGGCTCGTGTTAGGACATGGCAAGGCGTGGCTACAACACGAGTTAGAACATCGCAGAACATGGCAGGGCGTGGCCATGGTACGTGTTAGGATGCCTCAGGACATGTACATGGCTATGGCACGTGTCAGGACGCGTCACGACATGGCAGAGCGTGGCCATGGCAAGAGTCGGGACGTCATTGGACATGGACAGGTGTGGCAAAGGCATGAGTCAGGACGTCACAGGACGCGTCAGGACATAGCCATGGTACGTGTTAGGACACGTCAGGACATAGCCATGGTACGTGTGAGGACAAGGCCATGGCATGTGTAGGACGCGTCAGGACATGGCCATGGTACGTGTGTGGACGCGTGAAGACATGGACCTGGCGATGGCACGTATCAGGAAGCGTCAGGACATGGCAGAGCATGGCCATGGGACGAGTCGGGACGTCACAGGACATGACATGGCGTGGCCATGGCACGAGTGAGGACGTCACAGGACGCATCAGGACATGGCCATGGTACGTGTCACAGGACGCATCAGGACATGGCCATGGTACGTGTCAGGACGCATCAGGACATGGCCATATGCACGTGTCTGGACGCGTCAGGACATGGCCATGGCATGTGTCAGGACGCGCCATGACATGGATGGGCATGGCCATGGCACGAGTCGGGACGTCACATGACATGGCAGGGCGTGGCCATGGCACGAGTAAGGACGTCGCAGGACGCGTCAAGACATGGCCATGGTACGTGTATGGACGCGTGAGGACATGGACATGGCTATGGCACGTGTCAGGACGCGTCAGGACATGGCAGAGCGTGGCCATGTCACGAGTTGGGACGTCACAGGACATGGCAGGGTGTGACCATGGCATGAGTGAGGACGTCGCAGGTGGCGTCAGGACATGGCCATGGAACGTGTCAGGACGCGTCGGGACACGGCCATGGCACGTGTCAAGACGCGTCAGCACGTGGCGGTTGCACGTGTTAGGATGGGTCATGAAATGGCATAGCGTGGCAATGGCACGACTCATGACATCGCAGGACATGGCAGGGCGTGGCCATGGAACGAGTCGGAACATCGCAAGACGCGTCATACATGGCCATGGCACATGTCAGGACGAGTCAGGACATGGCCATGGTACGTGTCAGGACGCGTCGGGTCATGGCCATGGCACGTGTCAGGACGCGTTAGCACATGGCCTTGGCACGTGTCAGAATGCGTCAGGACATGGTAGGGCGTGGCCATGGAATGACTCATGACGTCGCAGGACATGGCAGGGTGGGCCATGGCACGAACCGGGACGTCGCAGGACGCGTCAGGACATGGCCATGGTACGTGTCAGGACGTGTCAGGACAGGGCCATAGTACGTGTCAGGACGCGTCATAACATGGCCATGGCACGTGTTAGGACGCATCACGACATGGCAGGGCATGGCCATGGCACAAGTTGGGACGTCACTTATGCCAGGCAGGGCGTGGCCATGGCACGAGTCAGGACGTGTCAGGACATGTCAAGACATGGCCATGGCACGTGTCAGGAAGTGTCAGGACATGGCAGGGCGTTGCCATGGCACGAGTCACGACATGGCATGGCATGGTAGGGTGTGGACATGGCACGAGCCGGGACATCGCAGGACATGGCAGGGCGTGGTCATGGCAAGTGTCAGGACATCGCAGGACATTGCAGGACATGGCAGGGCGTGGCCATGGCTCGAGTCAAGACGTCGCAGGACGCGTCATGACATGGCCATGGCACGTGTCAGGACGCGTTAGGACATGGCAGTGGCACGAGTCAGGACACGGCATAGAGTGGCCATGGCACGAGTCAGGACGTCGCAGGACGCATAAGGACATGGCCATAGAACGTGTCAGGACGCGTCATGACATGGCAGGGCGTGGCCATGGCACGAGTCGGGACGTCACAGGACATGGCACGGCATGGCCATGGCACAAGTCAGGACGTCGTAGGACGCGTCAGGACATGGCCATGGAACGTGTCAGGACACGTTAGGACATGGCCATGGCACGTGTCAGGACGCGTTAGGACACAGCCATGGCATGTGTCAGGACACATCATGACATGGCAGGGCGTGGCCATGGCACGAGTCGGGATGTCACATTACATGGCAGGGCGTGGCCATGGCACAAGTCAGGACGTCGCAGGACACGTCAGGACGTGGCCATTGTATGTGTTAGTACGCGTAAGGACATGGACATGGCTATGGCACGTGTCAGGACTCAGGACATGGCAGAGCGTGGCCATAGCACGAGTCGGGACGTCACAAGACATGGCAGCGCGTGGCCATGGCCCAAGTCAGGACGACGCAGGACGCGTCAGGACAGGGCCATGGTACGTGTCAGGACGCGTCAGGACATGGTTATGGCACGTGTCCGGACGCGTCAGCACATGGCAGTGGCACGTTTCAGGATTGGCCATGACATGGCAGTGTGTGGCCATGGCATGACTCATGATGTCGCAGGACATGGACGGGCGTGCTCATTGCACGAATCGGAACGTCGCAGGACGTGTCAGGACATGGACATGAATATGGCACATGTCAGGACGCGTCACGACATGGCAGAGCATGGCCATAGCACGAGTCAGGACGTCACAGGACATGGCAGGGCGTGGCCATGGCACGAGTCAGGACATCGCACGACGCGTCAAGACA
Source organism: Nicotiana benthamiana (assembly GCA_034376525.1). Classification (NCBI taxonomy): domain Eukaryota; kingdom Viridiplantae; phylum Streptophyta; class Magnoliopsida; order Solanales; family Solanaceae; genus Nicotiana; species Nicotiana benthamiana. The sequence goes on along the minus strand of JAXGFW010000039.1, from coordinate 95,918 downwards.
TGGCCATGGTACGTGTCAGGACGCGTCAGGACATCACCATGGTACGTGTGAGGACGCGTCAGGACAAGTCCATGGCATGTGTCAGGACGCGTGATGACATGGAAAGGCGTGGCCATGGCACGAGTTGGGACGTCACATGACATGGCAAGGCGTGGTCATGGCACGAGTCAGGACGTCGCAGGATGCGTCAGGACATGGCCATGGTACGTGTCAGGACGCGTCAGGACATGACCATGGCACGTGTCAGGACGCTTCAGGACATGGCCATGGCATGCGTCAGGACGCATAATGACATGGCAGGGCATGGCCATGGCACGAGTCGGGACGTCACTTGACATGGCAGGGCGTGGCCATGGCACGAGTCAGGACGTCGCAGGACGCGTCAAGACATGGCCATGGTACGTGTTAGGACGCGTCAGGACATGGACATGGCTATGGCACGTGTTAGGACGCGTCAGGACATGGCAGAGCGTGGCCATGGCAGGAGTCGGGACGTCACAGGACATGCCAGGGCGTGGCCATGGCACGAGTCAGGACGTCGCAGGACGTGTCAGCACATGGCAGTGGCACGTGTCAGGATGGGTCATGACATGGCAGGGCGTGGCCATGGCATGACTCATGACATCGTCGGACATGGCACGGTGTGGCCATGGCACGAGTGAGAACGTCGCAGGACGCGTCAGGACATGGCCATGGTACGTGTTAGGACGCGTCAGGACATGGCCATGGTACGTGTCAGGATGCGTCAGGACATGGCCATGGCACGTGTCAGGACGCGTCAGGACATGGCAGTGGCACGTGTCAGGACACGGCAAAGTGTGGCCATGGCACGAGTTAGGACATCGCAGGATTCTTCATTCCACTGCCATGGTACATGTCTGGACGCATCAGGACATGGCCATGGAACGTGTCAGGACGCATCAGGACATGGCATGGCGTGGCCATTGCATGAGTCGGGACGTTGCAGGACATGGCAGGTCGTGGCCATGGCACGAGTAAGGACGTCGCAGGACGCGTCAAGACATGGCCATGGCACGTGTCTGGACATGGCCATGGTACGTGCTTGAATTGTCAAGACATGGACATGGCTATGGCACGTGTTAGGACGAGTCATGACATGGCAGGGCGTGGCCATGGCAAGAGTCGGGAAGTCACATGACATGGCAGGGCGTGGTCATGGCACGAGTAAGGACTTCGCAAGACGCGTCAAGACATGGCCATGGTACGTGTGAGGACGCGTGAGGACATGGACATGGCTATGGCACGTGTCAGGACGCGTCAGGACATGCCAGAGCGTGGCCATGGCACGAGTCGGGACGTCAATGGACATGGCAGGGCGTGGCCATGGCCCGAGTTAGGATGTCGCAGGACGCATCAGGACATGGCCATGGTACGTGTCAGGACGCGTCAAGACAAGGCCATGGTACGTGTCAGGATACGTCAGGACATGGCCATGGCACGTGTCAGGACGCGTCAGGACATGGCAGGGCATTGCCATGGTACATGTCAGGACGCATCAGAACATGGCCATGGAACGTGTCAGGACGCGTCATGACATGGCAGGGCGTGGCCATGGCACGAGTCAGGACGTTGCAGGACATGGCAGGGCGTGGCCATGGCACGAGTCAAGACTTGTCAGGACGCATCAAGACATGGCCATGGCACGTGTCAGGACATAGTAGGGCGTGGCTATAGCACGAGTTAGGACATCGTAGGACGCATCGGGACATGGACATGGCACGTGTCAAGACCCGTCAGGACATGGCAGTGGCACGTGTCAGGACACGGCACGGCGTGGCCATGGCATGACTCATGACGTCGCAGGACATGGAACAAGTCGGAACGTCGAAGGACGCCACAGGACATGGCCTTGGCACGTGTCAGGACATGACAGTGGCACGTGTCAGGATGTGTCAGAACATGGCAGGGCGTGGCCATGGCATGACTCATGACGTCGCAGGAAATGGCAGGGTGGGCCATGGCACAAACCGGGACGTCGCAGGACGCGTCAGGACATGGCCATGGTACGTGTCAGGACGCGTCGGGACATGGCCATGACACGTGTCAAGACTTATCAGGACATGGAAGGGCTTGGGCATGGCACGAGTTGGGACGTCACTTGTGCATGGGAGGGCGTGGCCATGGCACGAGTCAGGACGTGTTAGGACATGGCAGGGCGTGGCCATGGCACGAGTCACGACATGGCATGGCATGGTAGGGTGTGGACATGGCACGAGCCGGGACATCGCAGGACATGGCAGGTCATGGCCAAGGCAAGTGTCAGGACATCGCAGGACATTGCAAGACATGGCAGGGCGTTGCCATGGCACGAGTCAGGACGTCGCAGGACGCGTCATGAAATGGCCATGGCACGTGTCAGGACGCGTCAGGACATGGCAGTGGAACGAGTCAGGACACGACATAGAGTGGCCATGGCACGAGTCAGGACGTCGCAGGATGCATCAGGACATTGCCATGGTACATGTTAGGACGCATCAGGACATGGCCATGGAACGTGTCAGGACGTGTCAGGACATGGCAGGGCATGGCCATGGCACGAGTCGGGACGTCGCAGTACACGGCAGAGCGTGGCCATGGCACGAGTCTGTACGTGTCAGGACGCATCTAGACGTGGCCATGGCACATGTCTGGACATGGCAGGGTGTGGCGATAGCACGAGTTAGGAAATCGCAGGACATGGCAGGGCGTGGCCATGGCACGAGTCAGGACATCGCAAGACAAGGCAGGGCATGGCCATGGCACGAGTCAGAACATCGCAGGACGTGGCAGGGCTTGGCCATGGCACGAGTCAAAACGTCGCAGGACGCATCAAGACATGGACAAGGCACGTGTCAAGACGCGTCAGGACATGGCAGAGGCACGTGTCAGGACACGGCACGGCGTGGCCATGGCAAGACTCATGACGTCGCAGGACATGGAACGAGTCGGAATGTTGAAAGGACACCAGAGTTCATGGCCTTGGCACGTGTCAGGACATGACACTGGCATGTGTCAGGATGCATCAGGACATGGCAGGGCGTGGCCATGGCATGACTCATGACGTCGCAGGACATGGCAGGGTTGGCCATGGCACGAACCGGGACGTCACAGGACGCGTCAGGACATGGCTATGGTACTTGTCAAGACGCGTCAGGACATGGCCATGGTACGTGTCAGGACGCGTTAGGACATGGCCGTGGCACGTGTTAGGATGCATCAGGACTAGGCAGGGCATGGCCATGGCACGAGGTCGGACGCCACTTGTGCCTAGCAGGGCGTGGCCATGGCACGTGTCAGGACGCGTACATACATGGCCATGGTAAGTGTCAGGATGCGTCAGGACATGGCCATGGCACGTGTCCAGACGCGTCAGGACATGGCAATGGCACGAGTCAGGACACGACAAAGATTGGCCATGGCACGAGTCAGGACATCGCAGGACGCATCAGGAGATTGCCATGGTACATGTCAGGATGCATCAGGACATGGCCATGGAACGTGTCAGGACGCGTCAGGACATGGCAGGGCGTGGCCAAGGCACGAGTCGGGACGTCGCAGGATATGGCATGGCGTGGCCATGGCACGAGTTACGACTTGTCAGGACGCATCAAGACATGGCCATGGCACGTGTCAGGACATGGCAGGGCGTGGCTATAGCACGAGTTAGGACATTGCAGGACATGGCAGGGCGTGGCCATGGCACGAGTCAGGACATCGCAAGACAAGGCAGGGTATGGCCATGGCACGAGTCAGGACATCGCAGGACGTGGCAGGGCTTGGCCATGGCACGAGTCAGAACGTCGCATTACGCATCAGGACATGGACATGGCACGTGTCAAGACGCGTCAGGACATGGCAGTGGCAAGTGTCAGGACACGGCACGGCGTGGCCATGGCATGACTCATGACGTCGCAGGACATGGAACGAGTCGGAACGTCGAAGGACGCCACAGGACATGGCCTTGGCACGTGTTATAACATGAAAGTGGCACGTGTCAGGATGTGGCAGGACATGGCAGGGCGTGGCCATGGCATGACTCATGACGTCGCAGGAAATGGCAGGGTGGGCCATGGCACGAACCGAGACGTCGCAAGACGCGTCAGGACATGGCCATGGTACGTGTCAGGACGCGTCAATACATGGCCATGGCACGAGTTGAGACGTCACTTGTGCATGGCAGGGTGTGGCCATGGCACGATTCAAGACGTGTCAGGACATGGCAGGGCGTGGCCATGGCACGAGTCACGACATGGCATGGCATGGTATGGTGTGGACTTGGCACGAGCCAGGACATCGCAGGACATGGCAGCGCATGGCCATGCCAAGTGTCAGAACATCGCAGGACATTGCACGACATGGCAGGGTGTTGCCATGGCACGAATCAGGACGTCGCAGGACGCGTCATGAAATGGCCATGGCACGTGTCAGGACGCGACATGTCATGCAGTGGCACGAGTCATGACATGGCATAGAGTGGCCATGGCACGAGTCAGGACGTCGCAGGATGCATCAGGACATTGCCATGGTACATGTTAGGACGCATCATGACATGGCCATGGAACGTGTCAGGCACGTCAGGACATGGCAGGGCGTGGCCATGGCACGAGTCGGGACGTCGCAAGACACGGCAGGGCGTGGCCATGGCACGAGTCTGTACGTGTCAGGACGCATCAAGACGTGGCCATGGCACGTGTCAGGATATGGCAGGGCGTGGCGATAGCACGAGTTAGGACATCGCAGGACATGGCAGGGCGTGGCAATGGCACCAGTCAGGACATCACAAGTGAAGGCAGGGCATGGCCATGGCACGAGTCAGGACATCGCAGGACGTGGCAGGGCTTGGCCATGGCACGAGTCAAAATGTCGCAGGACGCATCAGGACATGGACATGGCACGTGTCAAGACGCGTCAGGACCTGGCAGTGGCACGTGTCAGGACACGGCACGGTGTGGCCATTGCAAGACTCATGACGTCGCAGGACATGGTACGAGTCGGAACGTCGAAGGACGCCACAGGACATGGCCTTCTCACGTGTCAGGACATGACAGTGGCACGTGTCATGATGCATCAGGACATGGCAGGGCGTGGCCATGGCATGACTCATGACGTCGCAGGACATGGCAGGGTGGGCCATGGCACGAATCGGGACGTCACAGGACGCGTCAGGACATGGCCATGGTATGTGTCAAAACACGTCAGGACATGGCCATGGTACGTGTCAAGACGCGTTAGGACATGGCCATGGCATGTGTTAGGATGCATCAGGACATGGCAGGGCATGGCGTGGCACGAGGTCGAACGCCACTTCTACCTAGCAGGGCGTGGCCATGGCACGAGTTAGGACGTGTCAGGACGCGTCAAGACATGGCCATGGCACGTGTCAGGACGCGTCAATACATGGCCATGGTAAGTGTCAGGTATGCGTCAGGACATGGCCATGGCACGTGTTCAGTTGCGTCAGGACATGGCAATGGCTCGGGTCAGGACACGGTAAGGATTAGCCATGGAACGAGTCAGGACATCGCAGGACGCATCAGGAGAATTCCATGGTACATGTCAGGACGCATCAGGACATGGCCATGGAACGTGTCAGGACGCGTCAGGACATGGCAGGGCGTGGCCATGGCACGAGTCGGGACGACGCATGACATGGCAGGGCGTGGCCATGGCACGAGTCAGGATGTGTCAGGACGCATCAAGACATGGCTTTGGCAGCAGTCAGGACATGGCAGGGCGTGGCTATAGCACGAGTTAGGACATCGTAGGACGCATCGTGACATGGACATGGCACGTGTCAAGACGCGTCAGGACATGGCAGTGGCACGTGTCAGGACACGGCACGACATGGCCATGGCATGACTCATGACGTCGCACGACATGGAACGAGTCGGAACGTCGAAGGACGCCACAGGACATGGCCTTGGCACATGTCAGAACATGAAAGTGGCACGTGTCAGGATGTGTCAGGACATGGCAGGGCGTGGCCATGGCATGACCCATGACGTCGCAGGAAATTGCAGGGTGGGCCATGGCACGAACCGGGACGTTGCAGGACGCGTGAGGACATGGCCATGGTACGTGTCAGGACGCGTCAGGACATGGCCATGGCATGAGTTGGGACGTCACTTGTGCATGGCAGGGCGTGGCCATGGCACGAGTCAGGACGTGTCAGGACATGGCAGCGCGTGGCCATAGCACGAGTCACGACATGGCATGGCATGGTAGGGTGTGGACATGGCACGAGCCGGGACATCGCAGGACATGGCAGGGCATGGCTATGGCAAGTGTCAGGACATTGCAGGACATGGCAGGGCGTTGCCATGGCACGAGTCAGGACGTCACAGGACGCGTCATGAAATGGCCATGGCACGTGTCAGGACGCGACAGGACATGGCAGGGCGTGGCAATGGCACGAGTCAGGACATCACAAGACTAGGCAGCGCATGGCCATGGCACGAGTCAGGACATCGCAGGACGTGGCAGGGCTTGGCCATGGCACGAGTCAAAATGTCGCAGGACGCATCAGGAAATGGACATGGCACGTGTCAAGACGCGTCAGGACCTGGCAGTGGCACGTGTCAGGACACGGCACGGTGTGGCCATGGCAAGACTCATGACGTCGCAGGACATGGTACGAGTCGGAATGTCGAAGGACGCCACAGGACATGGCCTTGTCACGTGTCATGACATGACAGTGGCACTTGTCAGGATGCATCAGGACATGGCACGGCGTGGCCATGGCATGACTCATGACGTCGCAGGACATGGCAGGGTGGGCCATGGCACGAACCGGGACGTCACAGGACGCGTCAGGACATGGCCATGGTACGTGTCAAGACACGTCAGGACATGGCCATGGTACGTGTCAGGACGCGTTAGGACATGGCCATGGCATGTGTTAGGATGCATCTGGACATGGCAGGGCATGGCCGTGTCACGAGGTCGGACGCCACTTCTACCTGGCAGGGCGTGGCCATGGCACGAGTTAGGACGTGTCAGGACGCGTCAAGACATGGCCATGGCACGTGTCAGGACGCGTCAATACATGGCCATGGTAAGTGTCAGGTATGCGTCAGGACATGGCCATGGCACGTGTTCGGTTGCGTCAGGACATGGCAATGGCACGGGTCAGGACACGGCAAAGATTGGCCATGGCACGAGTCAGGACATCAGAGGACGCATCAGGAGATTGCCATGGTACATGTTAGGACGCATCAGGACATGGCCATGGAACGTGTCAGGAGGTGTTAGGACATGGCAGGGCGTGGCCATGGCACGAACCGGGACGTCGCAGGACGCGTCAGGACATGGCCATGGCACGTGTCAGGAAGTGTCAGGACGCATCAAGACATGGCCTTGGCAGCAGTCAGGACATGGCAGGGCGTGGCTATAGCACGAGTTAGGACATCGTAGGACGCATCGGGACATGGACATGGCACGTGTCAAGACGCGTCAGGACATGGCAGTGGCACGTGTCAGGACACGGCACGACATGGCCATGGCATGACTCATGACGTCACAGGACATGGAACGAGCCGGAACGTCGAAGGACGCCACAGGACATGGCCTTGGCACGTGTTAGAACATGAAAGTGGCACGTGTCAGGATGTGTCAGGACATGGCATGGCGTGGCCATGGCATGACTCATGACGTCGCAAGAAATGGCAGGGTGGGCCATGGCACGAACCGGGACGTCGCAGGACGCGTGAGGACATGGCCATGGTACGTGTCAGGACGCGTCAGGACATGGCCATGGCACGAGTTGGGACGTCACTTGTGCATGGCAGGGCGTGGCCATGGCACGAGTCAGGACGTGTCAGGACATGGCAGCGCGTGGCCATAGCACGAGTAACGACATGGCATGGCATGGTAGGGTGTGGACATGGCACGAGCCGGGACATCGCAGGACATGGCAGGGCATGGCCATGGCAAGTGTCAGGACATTGCAGGACATTGCAGGACATGGCAGGGCGTTGCCATGGCACGAGTCAGGACGTCACAGGACGCGTCATGAAATGGCCATGGCACGTGTCAGGACGCGACAGGACATGGCAGGGAGTGGCAATGGCACGAGTCAGGACATCACAAGACAAGGCAGGGCATGGCCATGGCACGAGTCAGGTCATCACAGGACGTGGCAGGGCTTGGCCATGGCACGAGTCAAAATGTCACAGGACGCATTAGGGCATGGACATGGCACGTGTAAAGACGCGTCAGGAAATGGCAGTGGCACGTGTCAGGACACGGCACGGTGTGGCCATGGCATGACTCATGACGTCGCAGGACATGGAACGAGTCGGAACGTCGAAGGACGCCACAGGACATGGCCTTGGCACGTGTCAGGACATGACAGTGGCACGTGTCAGGATGCGTCAGGACATGGTAGGGCGTGGCCATGGCATGACTCATGACGTCACAGGACATGGCAGGGTGGGCCATGGCACAAACCGGGACGTCACAGGACGCGTCAGGACATGGCCACGTACGTGTCAGGACGCGTCAGGACATGGCCATGGTACGTGTCAGGACGCGTCAGGACATGACCATGGCATGTGTTAGGACGCATCAGGACATGGCAGGGCATGGCTGTAGCACGAGGTCGGATGCCACTTCTACCTGGCAGGGCGTGGCCATGGCACGAGTTAGGACGTGTCAGGACGCGTCAAGACATGGCCATGGCACGTGTCAGGACGCGTCAAGACATGGCCATGGTACGTGTCAGGATGAATCAGGACATGGCCATGGCACGTGTCAGGACGCGTCATGACATGGTAGTGGCACGTGTCAGGACACGGCAAAAAGTGGCCATGGCACGAGTCAGGACGTCGCAGGATGCATCAGGAGATCGCCATGGTACATGTCAGGACGCATCAGGACATGGCCATGGAACGTGTCAGGACGCGTCAGGACATGGCAGGGCGTGGCCATTGCACGAGTCGGGACGTCGCAGGACATGGCAGGGCGTGGCCATGGCACGAGTCAGGATGTGTCAGGACGCATCAAGACATGGCCTTGGCAGCAGTCAGGACATGGCAGGGCGTGGCTATAGCACGAGTTAGGCCATCGTAGGACGCATCGGGACATGGACATGGCACATGTCAAGACGGGTCAGGACATGGCAGTGGCATGTGTCAGGACACGGCACGACATGGCCATGGCATGACTCATGACGTCGCAGGACATGGAACGAGTCGGAACGTCGAAGGACGCCACAGGACATGGCCTTGGCACGTGTCAGAACATGAAAGTGGCACGTGTCAGGATGTGTCAGGACATGGCAGGGCGTGGCCATGGCATGACTCATGACGTCGCAGGAAATGGCAGGGTGGGCCATGGCACGAACCGGGACGTCGCAGGACGCGTCAGGACATGGCCATGGTACGTGTCAGGACGCGTCAGGACATGGCCATGGCACGAATTGGGACGTCACTTGTGCATGGCAGGGCGTGGCCATGGCACGAGTCAGGACGTGTCAGGACATGGCAGGGCGTGGCCATAGCACGAGTCACGACATGGCATGGCATGGTAGGGTGTGGACATGGCACGAGCCGGGACATCGCAGGACATGGAAGGGCATGGGCATGGAAAGTGTCAGGACATCGCAGGACATTGCAGGACATGGCAGGGCGTTGCCATGGCACGAGTCAGGACGTCGCAGGACGCGTCATGAAATGGCCATGGCACGTGTCAGGACGCGACAAAACATGGCAGTGGCACGAGTCAGGACACGGCATAGAGTGGCCATGGCACGAGTCAGGACGTCGCAGGATGCATCAGGACATTGCCATGGTACATGTTAGGACGCATCAGTAATGGCCATGGAACGTGTCAGGACATGGCCATGGAACGTGTCAGGACGCGTCAGGACATGGCAGGGCGTGGCCATGGCACGAGTCGGGACGTCGCAGGACACGGCAGGGCGTGGCCATGACACGAGTCTATACGTGTCAGGACGCATCAAGACGTTGCCATGGCACGTGTCAGGACATGGCAGGGCGTGGCGATAGCACGAGTTAGGACATCACAGGACATGGCAGGGCGTGGCCATGGCACGAGTCAAGCCATCGCAAGACAAGGCAGGGCATGGCCATGGCACGAGTCAGGACATCGCAGGACGTGGCAGGGCTTGGCCATGGCACGAGTCAAAATGTCGCAGGACGCGTCAGGACATGGACGTGGCACGTGTCAAGACGCGTCAGGACCTGGCAGTGGCACGTGTCAGGACACGGCATGGCGTGGCCATGGCAAGACTCATGACGTCGCAGGACATGGAACGAGTCGGAACGTCAAAGGACGCCACAGGGCATGGCCTTGGCACCTGTCAGGACATGACAGTGGCACCTGTCAGGATACGTCATGACATGGCAGGGCGTGGCCATGGCACGAGTCGGGATGTCACATTACATGGCAGGGCGTGGCCATGGCACAAGTCAGGACGTCGCAGAACACGTCAGGACGTGGCCATTGTACGTGTTAGTACGCGTAAGGACATGGACATGGCTATGGCACGTGTCAGGACTCAGGACATGGCAGAGCGTGGCCATAGCACGAGTCGGGACGTCACAAGACATGGCAGCGCGTGGCCATGGCCCAAGTCAGGACGACGCAGGACGCGTAAGGACAGGGCCATGGTACGTGTCAGGACGCGTCAGGACATGGCTATGGCACGTGTCAGGACGCGTCAGCACATGGCAGTGGCACGTTTCAGGATGGGTCATGACATGGCAGGGCGTGGCCATGGCATGACTCATGACGTCGCAGGACATGGACGGGCGTGCTCATGGCACGAGTCGGAACGTCGCAGGACGCGTCAGGACATGGCCATGGTACCTGTCAGGACGCGTCAGGACATGGCCATGGTACGTGTCAGGATGCATCAGGACATGGCCATGGCACGTGTCAGGACGCGTCAGGACAGGGCAGTGGCACGTGTCAGGACATGGCAAAGCGTGGCCATGGCACGAGTCAGGACGTCGCAGGACGCATCAGGACATTGCCATGGTACATGTCAGAACGCATCAGGACATGGCCATGGAACATGTCACGACGTATCAGGACATGGTAGGGCGTGGCCATAGCACAAGTCGGGACGTCGCAAAACATGGCAGGGCGTAACCATGGCACGAGTCATGACGTCTCAGGACGCGTCAAGACATGGCCATGGCACGGGTCAGGACATGGCAGGGTGTGGCAATAGCACGAGTTAGGACATCGCAGGACATGGCAAGGCGTGGCCATGGCATGACCCAAGACGTCGCAGGACATGGCACGAGTCGGGACGTCGAAGGACGCGTCAGGACATGGCCATGGCACATGTCAAGACGCGTCAGAACATGGCACTGGAACGTGTCAGGATGCGTCAGGACATGGAAGGGCGTGGCCATGGCATGACTCATGACGTCGCAGGACATGGCAGGGCGTATCCATGGCACGAGTCAGGGCTCGCAAGACGCGCAAGGACATGGCCATGGTACGTGTCAGGACGCGTCAGGATATGGCCATGGCACGAGTCGGGACGTCACATGACATGGCAGGGCGTGGTCATGGCACGAGTCAAGACGTCGCAGGACGCGTCAGGACATGGACATGAATATGGCACATGTCAGGACGCGTCACGACATGGCAGAGCATGGCCATGGCACGAGTCGGGACGTCACAGGACATGGCAGGGCGTGGCCATGGCACGAGTCAGGACATCGCACGACGCGTCAGGACATGGCCATGGTACGTGTCAGGACGCGTCAGGACATCGCCATGGTACGTGTGAGGACGCGTCAGGACAAGTCCATGGCATGTGTCAGGACGCGTCATGACATGGCAGGGCGTGGCCATGGCACGAGTTGGGACGTCACATGACATGGCAAGGCGTGGTCATGGCACGAGTCAGGACGTCGCAGGATGCGTCAGGACATGGCCATGGTACGTGTCAGGACGCGTCAGGACATGGCCATGGCACGTGTCAGGACGCGTCAGGACATGGCCATGGCATGTGTCAGGACGCGTCATGACATGGCAGGGCATGGCCATGGCACGAGTCGGGACGTCACTTGACATGGCAGGGCGTGGCCATGGCACGAGTCAGGACGTCGCAGGACGCGTCAGGACATGGCCATGATACGTGTTAGGACGCGTCAGGACATGGACATGGGTATGGCACGTGTTACGACGCGTCAGGACATGGCAGAGCGTGGCCATGGCACGAGTCGGGACGTCACAGGACATGCCAGGGCGTGGCCATGGCACGAGTCAGGACGTCGCAGGACGTGTCAGCACATGGCAGTGGCACGTGTCAGGATGGGTCATGACATGGCAGGGCGTGGCCATGGACGTGTCAGCACATGGCAGTGGACGCGTCAGGACATAGCCATGGTACGTGTTAGGACGCGTCAGGACATGGCCATGGTACGTGTCAGGATACGTCAGGACATGGCCATGGCACGTGTCAGGACGCGTCAGGACATGGCAGTGGCACGTGTCAGGACACGGCAATGAGTGGCCATGGCACGAGTCAGGACGTCGCAGGACGCATCAGGACATTGCCATGGTACATGTCAGGATGCATGAGAACATGGCCATGGAACGTGTCAGGACGCATCACGACATGGCAGGGCGTGGCCATGGCACGAGTCATGATGTGTCTGGACGCATCAAGACATGGCCATGGCACGTGTCAGGACATAGCAGGGCGTGGCTATAGCACGAGTTAGGACATCGCAGGACGCATCGGGACATGGACATGGCACGTGTCAAGACGCGTCAGGACATGGCAGTGGCACGTGTCAGGACACGGCACGGCGTGGCCATGGCATGACTCATGACGTCGCAGGACATGGAACGAGTCGGAACGTCGAAGGACGCCACAGGACATGGCCTTGGCACGTGTCAGGACATGACAGTGGCACGTGTCAGGATGTGTCAGGACATGGCAGGGCGTGGCCATGGCATGACTCATGACGTCGCAGGAAATGGCAGGGTGGGCCATGGCACGAACCGGGACGTTGCAGGACGCGTCAGGACATGGCCATGGTACGTGTCAGGACGCGTCAGGACATGGCCATGGCACGTGTCAAGACTTATCAGGACATGGAAGGGCATGGCCATGGCACGAGTTGGGACGTCACTTGTGCATGGCAGGGCGTGGCCATGGCACAAGTTAGGACGTGTCGGGACTCGTCAATACATGGCCATGATACGTGTCAGGAAGTGTCAGGACATGGCAGGGCATGGCCATGGCACGAGTCACGACATGGCATGGCATGGTCGGGTGTGGACATGGCACGAGCCGGGACATCGCAGGACATGGCAGGGAGTGGCCATGGCAAGTGTCAGGACATCGCAGGACATCGCAGGACATGGCAGGGAGTGGCCATGCAAGTGTCAGGACATCGCAGGACGCATCATGACATGGCCATGGCACGTGTCAGGACGCATCAGGACATGGCAGTGGCACGAGTAAGGACATGGCATAGAGTGGCCATGGCACAAGTCAGGACGTCGCAGGATGCATCAGGACATTGCCATGGTACATGTCAGGACGCATCAGGACATGGCCATGGAACGTGTCAGGACGCGTCAGGACATGGCAGGGCGTGGCCATGGCACGAGTCGGGACGTCGCAGGACATGGCAGGGCGTGGCCAGGGCACGAGTCTGTACGTGTCAGGGCGCATCAAGACGTGGCCATGGCACGTGTCAGGACATGGGAGGGCGTGGCGATAGCACGAGTTAGGACATCGCAGGACATGGCAGGGCATGGCCATGGCACCAGTCAGGACATCGCCAGACAAGGCAGGGCATGGCCATGGCACGAGTCAGGACATCGCAGGATGTGGCAGGGCTTGGCCATGGCACGAGTCAAAACGTCGCAGGACGCATCAGGACGTGGACATGGCACGTGTCAAGACGCGTCAGGACATGGCAGTGGCACGTGTCAGGACACGGCACGGCGTGGCCATGGCATGACTCATGATGTCGCAGGACATGGAACAAGTCGGAACGTCGAAGGACGCCACAGGACATGGCCTTGGCACGTGTTAGGACATGACAGTGGCACGTGTCAGGATGCGTCAGGACATGGCAGGGCGTGGCCATGGCATGACTCATGACGTCGCAGGACATGGCAGGGTGGGCCATGGCACGAACCGGGACATCACAGGACGCGTCAGGACATGGCCATGGTACGTGTCAAGACGCGTCAGGACATGGCCATGGTACGTGTCAGGACGCGTTAGGACATGGCCATGGCACGTGTTAGGATGCATCAGGACATGGCAGGACTTGGGCATGGCACGAGGTCGGACGTCACTTGTGCCTGGCAGGGCGTGGCCATGTCACGAGTTAGGACGTGTCAGGACGCGTCAAGACATGGCCATTGCACGTGTCAGGACGCGTCAATACATGGCCATGGTAAGTGTCAGGATGCATCAGGACATGGCCATGTCACGTGTTCGGACGCGTCAGGACATGGCAATGGCACTGGTCAGGACACGGCAAAGATTGGCCATGGCACGAGTCAGGACATCGCAGGACGCAACAGGAGATTGCCATGGTACATGCCAGGACGCATCAGGAGATGGCCATGGAACGTGTCAGGACGCGACAGGACATGGCAGGGCGTGGCCGTGGCACGAGTCGGGACGTTGCAGGACATGGACAGGGCGTGGCCATGGCACGAGTCAGGATGTGTCTGGACGCATCAAGACATGTCCTTGGCACCTGTCAGGACATGGCAGGGCATGGCTATAGCACGAGTTAGGACATCGCACGACATGGCAGAGCGTGGCCATGGCACGAGTCAGGACATCGCAAGAAAAGGCAGGGTATGGCCATGGCACGATTCAGGACATCGCAAGACGTGGCAGGACTTGGCCATGGCACGAGTCAGAACGTCGCATTACGCATCAGGACATGGACATGGCACGTGTCAAGACGTGTCAGTACATGGTAGTGGCAGGTGTCAGGACACGGCACGACGTAGCCATGGAATGACTCATGACGTTGCAGGACATGGCACGAGTCAGGACGTCGCAGGACACATCAGGACATTGCCATGGTACATGTCAGGACGCATCAGGAAATGGCCATGGAACGTGTCAGGACGCGTCAGGACATGGCAGGGCGTGGCCATGGCACGAGTCGGGACGTTGCAGGACATGGCAGGGCGTGGCCATGGCACGAGTCAGGACGTGTCAGGACGAATCAAGACATGGCCATAGCACGTGTCAGGACATAGCAGGGCGTGGCTATAGCACGAGTTAGGACATCGCAGGACGCATCGGGACATGGACATGGCACGTGTCAAGACGCGTCAGAACATGGCAGTGGCACGTGTGAGGACACGGCACGGCGTGGCCATGGCATGACTTATGACGTCGCAGGACATGGAACGAGTCGGAACGTCGAAGGACGCCACAGGACATGGCCTTGGCACGTGTCAGGACATGACAGTGGCACGTGTCAGGATGTGTCAGGACATGGCTGGGCGTGGCCATGGCACGAGTTGGGACATCGCAGGACATGGCAAGGCGTGGCCATGGAACGAGTCTGTACGTGTCAGGACGCATCAAGACGTGGCCATGGCACGTGTCAGGACATGGCAGGGCGTGGCAATAGCACGAGTTAGGACATCGCAGGACTTCGCAAGGCGTGGCCATGGCACGAGCCAGGACATCGCAAGACAAGGCAGGGCATGGCCGTGGCACGAGTCCGGACATCGCAGGACGTGGCAGGGCTTGGCCATGGCACGAGTCAAAACGTCGCAGGACGCATCAGGTCATGGACATGGCACGTGTAAAGACGCGTCAGGACATGGCAGTGGCATGTGTCAGGACACGGCACGGCGTGGCCATGGCATGACTCATGACGTCGCAGGACATGGAACGAGTCGGAACGTTGAAGGACGCCACAGGACATGGCCTTGGCATGTGTCAGGACATGACAGTGGCACGTGTCAGGATGCGTCAGGACATGGTTGGGCATGGCCATGGCATGACTCATGACGTCGCAGGACATGGCAGGGTGGGCCATGGCACAAACCGGGGAGTCGCAGGACGCGTTAGGACATGGCCATGGTACGTGTCAGGACGCGTCAGGACATGGCCATGGTACGTGTCAGGACGCGTCAGGACATGGCCATGGTACGTGTCAGGACGCGTCAGGACATGACCATGGCATGTGTTAGGACGCATCCAGACATGGCAGGGCATGGCCATCACACGAGTTGGGACGTCACTTGTGCCTGGCAGGGCGTGGCCATGGCACGAGTCAGGACGTGTCAGGACACGTCAAGACATGGCCATGGCACGTGTCAGGAAGTGTCAGGACATGGCAGGGCGTGCCCATGGCACGAGTCACGACATGGCATGGCATGGGAGGGTGTCGACATGGCACGAGCCGGGACATCGCAGGACATGGCAGGGCGTGGCCATGGCAAGTGTCAGGACATCGCAGGACATTGCAGGACATGGCAGGGCGTGGCCATGGCACGAGTCAGGACGTCGCTGGAGGCGTCATGACATGGCCATGGCACGTGTCAGGACGCGTCCGGACATGGCAGTGGCACGAGTCAGGACACGGCATAGAGTGGCCATGGCACGAGTCAGGACGTCGCAGGACGCATTAGGACATGGCCATGGAACGTGTCAGGACGCGTCATGACATGGCAGGGCGTGGCCATGGCACGAGTCGGGACGTCACAGGACATGGCAGGGCGTGGCCATGGCACAAGTCAGGACGTCGCAGGACGCGTAAGGACATGGCCATGGAACGTGTCAGGACGCGTTAGGACATGGCCATGGCACGTGTCAGGACGCGTTAGGACACGGCCATGGCATGTGTCAGGACACGTCATGACATGGCAGGGCGTGGCCATGGCACGAGTCGGGATGTCACATTACATGGCAGGGCGTGGCCATGGCACAAGTCAGGACGTCGCAGGACACGTCAGGACGTGGCCATGGTACGTGTTAGTACGCGTAAGGACATGGACATGGCTATGGCACGTGTCAGGACGCGTCAGGACATGGCAGTGGCACGTTTCAGGATGGGTCATGACATGGCAGGGCGTGGCCATGGCATGACTCATGACGTCGCAGGACATGGACGGGCGTGCTCATGGCACGAGTCGGAACGTCGCAGGACGCGTCAGGACATGGCCATGGTACCTGTCAGGACGCGTCAGGACATGGCCATGGTACGTGTCAGGATGCATCAGGACATGGCCATGGCACGTGTCAGGACGCGTCAGGATAGGGCAGTGGCACGTGTCAGGACATGGCAAAGCGTGGCTATGGCACGAGTCAGGACGTCGCAGGACACATCAGGACATTGCCATGGTACATATCAGAGTGCATCAGGACATGGCCATGGAATATGTCATGACGTATCAGGACATGGTAGGGCGTGGCCATAGCACAAGTCGGGACGTCGCAAAACTTGGCAGGGCGTAACCATGGCACGAGTCATGACGTCTCAGGACGCGTCAAGACATGGCCATGGCACGGGTCAGGACATGGCAGGGTGTGGCAATAGCACGAGTTAGGACATCGCAGGACATGGCAAGGCGTGGCCATGGCATGACCCAAGACGTCGCAGGACATGGCACGAGTCGGGACGTCGAAGGACGTGTCAGGACATGGCCATGGCACATGTCAAGACACGTCAGAACATGGCACTGGAACGTGTCAGGATGCGTCAGGACATGGAAGGGCGTGGCCATGGCATGACGTCGCAGGACGTGCCAGGACATGGCCATGGTACGTGTCAGGACGCGTCAGGATATGGCCATGGCACGAGTCGGGACGTCACATGACATGGCAGGGCGTGGTCATGGCACGAGTCAAGACGTCGCAGGACGCGTCAGGACATGGACATGAATATGGCACATGTCAGGACGCGTCACGACATGGCAGAGCATAGCCATGGCACGAGTCGGGACGTCACAGGACATGGCAGGGCGTGGCCATGGCACGAGTCAGGACATCGCACGACGTGTCAGGACATGGCCATGGTACGTGTAAGGACGCGTCAGAACATCGCCATGGTACGTGTGAGGACGCGTCAGGACAAGTCCATGGCATGTGTCAGGACGCGTCATGACATGGCAGGGCGTGGCCATGGCACGAGTTGGGACGTCACATGACATGGCAAGGCGTGGTCATGGCACGAGTCAGGACGTCGCAGGATGCGTCAGGACATGGCCATGGTACGTGTCAGGACGCGTCAGGACATGGCCATGGCACGTGACAGGACGTGTCAGGACATGGCCATGGCATGTGTCAGGACGCGTCATGACATGGCAGGGCATGGCCATGGCACGAGTTAGTACGTCAATTGACATGGCAGGGCGTGGGCACGAGTCAGGACATCGCAGGACGCGTCAAGACATGGCCATGATACGTGTTAGGACGCGTCAGGACATGGACATGGGTATGGCCATGGCACGAGTCAGGACATCGCAACACAAGGAGGGCATGGCCATGGCACGAGTCAGGACATCGCAGGACGTGGCAGGGCTTGGCCATGGCACGAGTCAAAACGTCGCAGGACACATCAGGTCATGGACATGGCACGTGTAAAGACGCGTCAGGACATGGCAGTGGCACGTGTGAGGAGACGGTCGGCGTCGCCATGGCATGACTCATGACGTCGCAGGACATGAAACGAGTCGGAACGTCGAAGGACGCCACAGGAAATGGCCTTGGCACGTGTCAGGACATGATAGTGGCACGTGTCAGGACATGACAGTGGCACGTGTCAGGATGCGTCAGGACATGGTTGGGCGTGGCCATGGCATGACTCATGACGTTGCAGGACATGGCAGGGTGGGCCATGGCACAAACTGGGACGTCGCAGGATGCGTCAGGACATGGCCATGGTACGTGTCAGCACGCGTCAGGACATGGCCATGGTACGTGTCAGCACGCGTCAGGACATGGCCATGGTACGTGTCAGCACGCGTCAGGACATGGCCATGGTACGTGTCAGGACGCGTCAGGACATGGCAGGGCGTGGCCATCGCACGAGTTGGGACGTCACTTGTGCCTGGCAGTCCGTGGCCATGGCACGAGTCAGGATGTGTCAGGACACGTCAAGACATGGCCATGGCACGTGTCAGGAAGTGTTAGGACATGGCAGGGCGTAGCCATCGCACGAGTCACGACATTGCATGGCATGGGAGGGTGTGGACATGGCACGAGCCGGGACATCGCAGGACATGGCAGGGCGTGGCCATGGCAAGTGTCAAGACATCGCTGGACATTGCAGGACATGGCAGGGCGTGGCCACGGCACGAGTCAGGACGTCGCAGGACGCGTCATGACATGGCCATGGCAAGTGTCAGGACGCGTCAGGACATGGCCGTGGCACGAGTCAGGACATGGCATAGAGTGGCCATGGAACGAGTCAGGACGTCGCAGGACGCATAAGGACATGGTCATGGAACGTGTCAGGACGCGTCATGACATGGCAGGGCGTGGCCATGGCACGACTCGGGACGTCACAGGACATGGCAGGGCGTGGCCATGGCACAAGTCAGGACGTCGCAGAACGCGTCAGGACATGGCCATGGAACGTGTCAGGACGCGTTAGGACATGGCCATAGCACGTGTAAGGACGCGTTAGGACATGGCCATGGTACGTGTCAGGACGCGTCAGGACATGGCCATGGCATGTGTTAGGACGCATCAGGACATGGCAGGGCATGGCCATCGCATGAGTCGGGACGTCACTTGTGCCTGGCAGTGCGTGGTCATGGCACGAGTCAGAACGTGTCAAGACACGTCAAGACATGGCCATGGCACGTGTCAGGAAGTGTCAGGACATGGCAGGGCGTAGCCATGGCACGAGTCACGACATGGCATGGCATGGGAGGGTGTGGACATGGCACGAGCCGGGACATCGCACCACATGGCAGGGCGTGGCCATGGCAAGTGTCAAGACATCGCTGGACATTGCAGGACATGGCAGGGCGTGTCCACGGCACGAGTCAGGACGTCGCAGGACGCGTCATGACATGGCCATGGCAAGTGTTAGGACGAGTCAGGACATGGCAGTGGCACGAGTCAGGACATGGCATAGAGCGGCCATGCAACGAGTCAGGACGTCGCAGGACGCATAAGGACATGGTCATGGAACGTGTCAGGACGCGTCATGACATGGCAGGGCGTGACCATGGAACGAGTAGGGACGTCACAGGACATGGCAATGCGTGGCCATGGCACGAGTCAGGACATCGCACGACGCGTCAGGACATGGCCATGGTACGTGTCAGGACGCGTAAGGACATTGCCATGGTACGTGTGAGGACGCGTCAGGACAAGTCCATGGCATGTGTCAGGACGCGTCATGACATGGCAAGGCGTGGCCATGGCACGAGTTGGGACGTCACATGACATGGCAAGGCGTGGTCATGGCACGAGTCAGGACATCGCAGGATAAGTTAGGACATGGCCATGGTACGTGTCAGGACGCGTCAGGACATTGCCATGGCACGTGTCAGGACGCGTCAGGACATGGGCATGGCATGTGTCAGGACGCGTCCTGACATGGCAGGGCATGGGCATGGCACGAGTCGGGACGTCACTTGACATGGCAGGGCCACGAGTCAGGACATGGCAGAGCGTGGCAATAGCACGAGTTAGGACATCGCTGGACTTGGCAGGGCGTGGCAATGGCACGAGTCAGTACATCGCAACACAAGGAAGGGAATGGCCATGGCACGAGTCAGGACATCGCAGGACGTGGCAGGGCTTGGCCATGGCACGAGTCAAAACGTCGCAGGACGCATCAGGTCATGGACATGGCACGTGTAAAGACGCATCAGGACATGGCAGTGGCACGTGTCAGGACACGGCCGGCGTCGCCATGGCATGACTCATGACGTTGCAGGACATAGAACGAGTCGGAA
Organism: Nicotiana benthamiana; assembly: GCA_034376525.1. Lineage (NCBI taxonomy): Eukaryota > Viridiplantae > Streptophyta > Magnoliopsida > Solanales > Solanaceae > Nicotiana > Nicotiana benthamiana. Next base: position 75,014 of record JAXGFW010000039.1, on the reverse strand, counting down.
TGTCGAAGGACGCCACAGGACATGGCCTTGGCACTAGTCAGGACATGACAGTGGCACGTGTCAGGATGCGTCAGGACATGGTTGGGCGTGGCCATGGCATGACTCATGACGTTGCAGGACATGGCAGGGTGGGCCATGGCACAAACCGGGACGTCGCAGGATGCGTCAGGACATGGCCATGGTACGTGTCAGGACGCGTCAGGACATGGCCATGGTACGTGTCAGGACGCGTCAGGACATGGCCATGGTACGTGTCAGGACGCGTCAGGACATGGCCATGGCATGTGTTAGGACGCATCAGGACATGGCAGGGCATGGCCATCGCACGAGTCGGGACGTCACTTGTGCCTGGCAGTGCGTGGCCATGGCACGAGTCAGGACGTGTCAGGACACGTCAAGACATGGCCATGGCACGTGTCAGGAAGTGTCAGGACATGGCAGGGCATAGCCATCGTACGAGTCACGCATGGCATGGCATGGGAGGGTGTGGACATGGCACGAGCCGGGACATCGCAGGACATGGCAGGGCGTGGCCATGGCAAGTGTCAAGACATCGCTTGACATTGCAGGACATGGCAGGGCGTGGCCACGGCACGAGTCAGGACGTCGCAGGACGCGTCATGACATGGCCATGGCACGTGTCAGGACGCGTCAGGACATGGCAGTGGCACGAGTCAGGACACGGCATAGAGTGGCCATGGCACGAGTCAGGACGTCGCAGGACGCATAAGGACATGGCCATGGAACGTGTCAGGACGCGTCATGACATGGCAGGGCGTGGCCATGGCACGAGTCGGGACGTCACAGGACATGGCAGGGCGTGGCCATGGCACAAGTCAGGACGTCGCAGGACGCGTCAGGACATGGCCATGGAACGTGTCAGGACGCGTTAGGACATGGCCATGGCACGTGTCAGGACGCGTTAGGACATGGCCATGGTACGTGTCAGGACGCGTCAGGACATGGCCATGGAATGTGTTAGGACGCATCAGGACATGGCCATCGCACGAGTCGGGACGTCACTTGTGCCTGGCAGTGCCTGGCCATGGCACGAGTCAGGACGTGTCAGGACACGTCAAGACATGGCCATGGAACGTGTCAGGAAGTGTCAGGACATGGCAGGGCGTAGCCATGGCACGAGTCACGACATGGCATGGCATGGGAGGGTGTGGACATGGCACGAGCCGGGACATCGCAGCACATGGCAAAGCGTGGCCATGGCAAGTGTCAAGACATCGCTGGACATTGCAGGACATGGAAGGGCGTGGCCACGGCACGAGTCAGGACGTCGCAGGACGCGTCATGACATGGACATGGCAAGTGTCAGGACGCGTCAGGACATGGCAGTGGCACGAGTCAGGACATGGCATAGAGTGGCCATGGAACGAGTCAGGACGTCGCAGGATGCATAAGGACATGGTCATGGAATGTGTCAGGACGCGTCAGGACATGGCAGAGCGTGGCCATAGCACGAATCGGGACGTCACAAGACATGGCAGCGCGTGGCCATGGCCCAAGTCAGGACGACGCAGGACGCTAAGGACAAGGCCATGGTACGTGTCAGGACGCGTCAGGACATGGCTATGGCACGTGTCAGGACGCGTCAGCACATGGCAGTGGCACGTTTCAGGATGGGTCATGACATGGCAGGGCGTGGCCATGGCATGACTCATGACGTCGCAGGACATGGACGGGCGTGCTCATGGCATGCGTCGGAACATCGCTGGACGCGTCAGGACATGGCCATGGTACCTGTCAGGACGCGTTAGGACATGGCCATGGTACGTGTCAGGATGCATCAAGACATGGCCATGGCACGTGTCAGGATACGTCAGGACAGGGCAGTGGCATGTGTCAGGACATGGCAAAGCGTGCCCATGGCACGAGTTAGGACGTCGCAGGACGCATCAAGACATTGCCATGGTACATGTCAGAACGCATCAGGACATGGCCATGGAACATGTCACGACGTATCAGGACATGGTAGGGCGTGGCCATAGCACAAGTCGGGACGTCGCAAAACATGGCAGGGCGTAACCATGGCACGAGTCATGACGTCTCAGGACGCGTCAAGACATGGCCATGGCACGGGTCAGGACATGGCAGGGTGTGGCAATAACACGAGTTAGGACATCGCAGGACCTGGCAAGGCGTGGCCATGGCATGACCCAAGACGTCGCAGGACATGGCACGAGTCGGGACGTCGAAGGACGCGTCAGGACATGGCCATGGCACATGTCAAGACGCGTCAGAACATGGCACTGGAACGTGTCAGGATGCGTCAGGACATGGAAGGGCGTGGCCATGGCATGACTCATGACGTCGCAGGACATGGAAGGGCGTATCCATGGCACGAGTCGGGACGTCGCAGGACGCGCCAGGACATGGCCGTGGTACGTGTCAGGACGCGTCAGGATATGGCCATGGCACGAGTCGGGACGTCACATGACATGGCAGGGCGTGGTCATGGCACGAGTCAAGACGTCGCAGGACGCGTCAGGACATGGACATGAATATGGCACATGTCAGGACGCGTCACGACATGGCAGAGCATGGCCATGGCACGAGTCGGGACGTCACAGGAAATGGCAGGGCGTGGCCATGGCACGAGTCAGGACATCGCACGACGCGTCAGGACATGGCCATGGTACGTGTCAGGACGCGTGAGGACATCGCCATGGTACGTGTGAGGACGCGTCAGGACAAGTCCATGGCATGTGTCAGGACGCGTCATGACATGGCATGGCGTGGCCATGGGCACGAGTTGGGACGTCACATGACATGGCAAGGCGTGGTCATGGCACGAGTCAGGACGTCGCAGGATGCGTCAGGACATGGCCATGGTACGTGTCAGGACGCGTCAGGACATGGCCATGGCACGTGTCAGGACGCGTCAGGACATGGCCATGGCATGTGTCAGGACGCGTCATGACATGGCAGGGCATGGCCATGGCACGAGTCGGGACGTCACTTGACATGGCAGGGCGTGGCCATGGCACGAGTCAGGACGTCGCAGGACGCGTCAGGACATGGCCATGATACGTGTTAGGACGCGTCAGGACATGGACATGGGTATGGCACGTGTTACGACGCGTCAGGACATGGCAGAGCGTGGCCATGGCACGAGTCGGGACGTCACAGGACATGCCAGGGCGTGGCCATGGCACGAGTCAGGACGTCGCAGGACGTGTCAGCACATGGCAGTGGCACGTGTCAGGATGGGTCATGACATGGCAGGGCGTGGCCATGGACGTGTCAGCACATGGCAGTGGACGCGTCAGGACATGGCCATGGTACGTGTTAGGACGCGTCAGGACATGGCCATGGTACGTGTCAGGATGCGTCAGGACATGGCCATGGCACGTGTCAGGACGCGTCAGGACATGGCAGTGGCACGTGTCAGGACACGGCAAAGTGTGGCCATGGCACGAGTCAGGACGTCGCAGGACGCATCATGACATTGCCATGGTACATGTCTGGACGCATCAGGACATGGCCATGGAACGTGTCAGGACGCGTCAGGACATGGCAGGGCGTGGCCATGGCACGAGTCGGGACGTCGCAGGACATGGCAGGGCGTGGCCATGGCACGAGTAAGGACGTCGCAGGACGCGTCAAGACATGGCCATGGAACGTGTCAGGACATGGCCATGGTACGTGTTTGGATCGTCAAGACATGGACATGGCTATGGCACGTGTTAGGACGAGTCATGACATGGCAGGGCGTGGCCATGGCACGAGTCAGGAAGTCACATGACATGGCAGGGCGTGGTCATGGCACGAGTAAGGACGTCGCAAGACGCGTCAAGACATGGCCATGGTACGTGTGAGGACGCGTGAGGACATGGACATGGCTATGGCACGTGTCAGGACGCGTCACGACATGCCAGAGCGTGGCCATGGCACGAGTCGGGACGTCACAGGACATGGCAGGGCGTGGCCATGGCACGAGTTAGGACGTCGCAGGACGCATCAGGACATGGCCATGGTACGTGTCAGGACGCGTCAAGACATGGCCATGGTACGTGTCACGATACGTCAGGACATGGCCATGGCACGTGTCAGGACGCTTCAGGACATGGCAGTGGCACGTGTCAGGACACGGCAATGAGTGGCCATCGCACGAGTCAGGACGTCGCAGGACGCATCAGGACATTGCCATGGTACATGTCAGGATGCATCAAAACATGGCCATGGAACGTGTCAGGACGCGTCACGACATGGCAAGGCGTGGCCATGGCACGAGTCATGATGTGTCAGGACGCATCAAGACATGGCCATGGCACGTGTCAGGACATAGCAGGGCGTGGCTAGAGCACGAGTTAGGACATCGCAGGACGCATCGGGACATGGACATGGCACGTGTCAAGACGCGTCAGGACATGGCAGTGGCACGTTTCAGGAAACAGCACGGCGTGGCCATGGCATGACTCATGACGTCGCAGGACATGGAACGAGTCAGAACGTCGAAGGACGCCACAGGACATGGCCTTGGCACGTGTCAGGACATGACAGTGGCACGTGTCAGGATGTGTCAGGACATGGCAGGGCGTGGCCATGGCATTACTCATGACGTTGCAGGAAATGGCAGGGTGGGCCATGGCACGAACCGGGACGTCGCAGGACGCGTCAGGACATGGCCATGGTACGTGTCAGGACGCGTCAGGACATGGCCATGGCACGTGTCAAGACTTATCAGGACATGGAAGGGCATGGCCATGGCACGAGTTGGGACGTCACTTGTGCATGGCAGGGCGTGGCCATGGCACGAGTCAGGACGTGTCAAGACTCGTCAAGACATGGCCATGATACGTGTCAGGAAGTGTCAGGACATGGCAGGGCATGGCCATGGCATGAGTCACGACATGGCATGGCATGGTCGGGTGTGGACATGGCACGAGCCGGGACATCGCAGGACATGGCAGGGAGGGCAAGTGTCAGGACATCGCAGGACATTGCAGGACATGGCAAGGCGTGGCCATGGCAGTGGCACGAGTAAGGACACGGCAGTGGCACGAGAAAGGACACGGCATAGAGTGGCCATGGCACGAGTCAGGACGTCGCAGGATGCATCAGGACATTGCCATGGTACATGTCAGGACGCATCAGGACATGGCCATGGAACGTGTCAGGACGCGTCAGGACATGGCAAGGCGTGGCCATGGCACGAGTCGGGACGTCGCAAGACATGGCAGGGCGTGGCCATGGCACGAGTCTGTACGTGTCAGGACGCATCAAGACATGGCCATGGCACGTGTCAGGACATGGCAGGGCGTGGCTATAGCACGAGTTAGGACATCGCAGGACATGGCAGGGCGTGGCCATGGCACGAGTCAGGACATCGCAAGACAAGGCAGGGCATGGCCATGGAACGAGTCAGGACATTGCAGGACGTGGTAGGGCTTGGCCATGGCACGAGTCAAAACGTCGCAGGACGCATCAGGACGTGGACATGGCACGTGTCAAGACGCGTCAGGACATGGCAGTGGCACGTGTCAGGACACGGCACGACGTGGCCATGGCATGACTCATGACGTCGCAGGACATGGAACGAGTCGGAACGTCGAAGGACGCCACAGGACATGGCCTTGGCACGTGCCAGGACATGATAGTGGCACGTGTCAGGATGCGTCAGGACATGGCAGGGCGTGGCCATGGCATGTCTCATGACGTCGCAGGACATGGCAGGGTGGGCCATGGCATGAACCGGGACATCACATGACGCGTCAGGACATGGCCATGGTACGTGTCAAGACGCGTCAGGACATGGCCATGGTACGTGTCAGGACGCGTTAGGACATGGCCATGGCATGTGTTAGGATGCATCAGGACATGGCGGGGCATGGATATGGCATGAGGTCGGACGACACTTGTTCCTGGCAGGGCGTGGCCATGGCACGAGTTAGGACGTGTCAGGACGCGTCAAGACATGGCCATGGCACGTGTCAGGACGCGTCAATACATGGCCATGGTAAGTGTCAGGATGCGTCAGGACATGGCCATGGCACGTGTTCGGACGCGTCAGGACATGGCAATGGCACGGGTCAGGACACGGCAAAGATTGGCCATGGCACGAGTCAGGACATCGCAGGACGCATCAGGAGATTGCCATGGTACATGTCAGGACGAATCAGGACATGGCCATGGAACGTGTCAGGACGCGTCAGGACATGGCAGGGCGTGGCCATGGCACGAGTCGGGACGTCGCAGGATATGGCAGGGCGTGGCCGTGGCACGAGTCAGGATGTGTCAGGACGCATCAAGACATGGCCTTGGCACCTGTCAGGACATGGCAGGGCGTGGCTATAGCACGAGTTAGGACATCGCAGGACATGGCAGGGCGTGGCCATGGCACGAGTCAGGACATCGCAAGACAAGGCAGGGTATGGCCATGGCACGAGTCAGGACATCGCAGGACGTGGCAGGGCTTGGCCATGGCACGAGTCAGAACGTCGCATTACGCATCAGGACATGGACATGGCACGTGTCAAGACGCGTCAGGACATGGCAGTGGCAGGTGTCAGGACACGGCACGACGTGGCCATGGCATGACTCATGACGTTGCAGGACATGGCACGAGTCAGGACGTCGCAGGACGCATCAGGACATTGCCATAGTACATGTCAGGACACATCAGGACATGGCCATGGAACGTGTCAGGACGCGTCAGGACATGGCAGGGCGTGGCCATGGCACGAGTCGGGACGTTGCAGGACATGGCAGGGCGTGGCCATGGCACGAGTCAGGACGTGTCAGGACGAATCAAGACATGGCCATGGCACGTGTCAGGACATAGAAGGGCGTGGCTATAGCACGAGTTAGGACATCGCAGGACGCATCGGGACATGGACATGGCACGTGTCAAGACGGGTCAGGACATGGCAGTGGCACGTGTCAGGACACGGCACGGCGTGGCCATGGCATAACTTGTGACGTCGCAGGACATGGAACGAGTCGGAACGTCGAAGGACGCCACAGGACATGGCCTTGGCACGTGTCAGGACATGACAGTGGCACGTGTCAGGATGTGTCAGGACATGGCAGGGCGTGGCCATGGCATGACTCATGACGTCGCAGGAAATGGCAGGGTGGGCCATGGCACGAACCGGGACGTCGCAGGACGCGTCAGGACATGGCCATGGTACGTGTCAGGACGCGTCAGGACATGGCCATGGCACGTGTCAAGACTTATCAGGACATGGAAGGGCATGGCCATGGCACGAGTTGGGACGTCACTTGTTCCTGGCAGGGCGTGGCCATGGCACGAGTCAGGACGTGTCAGGACTCGTCAAGACATGGCCATGGCACGTGTCAGGAAGTGTCAGGACATGGCAAGGCGTGGCCATGGCACGAGTCACGACATGGCATGGCATGGTAGGGTGTGGACATGGCACGAGCCGGGACATCGCAGGACATGGCAGGGCGTGGCCATGGCAAGTGTCAGGACATCGCAGGACTTTGCAGGACATGGCTGGGCGTGGCCATGGCACGAGTCAGGACGTCGCAGGATGCGTCATGACATGGCCATGGCACGTGTCAGGACGCGTCAGGACATGGCAGTGGCACGAGTCAGGACACGGCATAGAGTGGCCATGGCACGAGTCAGGACGTCGCAGGATGCATCAGGACATTGCCATGGTACATGTTAGGACGCATCAGGACATGGCCATGGAACGTGTCAGGACGCGTCAGGACATGGCAGGGCGTGGCCATGGCACGAGTCGGGACGTCGCAGGACATGGCAAGGCGTGGCCATGGCACGAGTCTGTACGTGTCAGGACGCATCAAGACGTGGCCATGGCACGTGTCAGGACATGGCAGGGCGTGGCAATAGCACGAGTTAGGACATCGCAGGACTTGGCAGGGCGTGGCCATGGCACGAGTCAGGACATCGCAAGACAAGGCAGGGCATGGCCATGGCACGAGTCAGGACATCGCAGGACGTGGCAGGGCTTGGCCATGGCACGAGTCAAAACGTCGCAGGACGCATCAGGACATGGACATGGCACGTGTCAAGACGCGTCAGGACATGGCAGTGGCACGTGTCAGGACACGGCACGGCATGGCCATGGCATGACTCATGACGTCGCAGGACATGGAACGAGTCGGAACGTCGAAGGACGCCACAGGACATGGCCTTGGCACGTGTCAGGACATGATAGTGGCACGTGTCAGGATGCGTCAGGACATGGTAGGGCGTGGCCATGGCATGACTCATGACGTCGCAGGACATGGTCGGGTGGGTCATGGCACGAACCGGGACGTCGTAGGACGCGTCAGGACATGGCCATGGTACGTGTCAGGACGCGTCAGGACATGGCCATGGTATGTGTCAGGACGCGTCAGGACATGACAGTGGCACGTGTCAGGATGCGTCAGGACATGGCAGGGCGTGGCCATGGCATGACTCATGACGTCGCAGGACATGGCAGGGTGGGCCATGGCACGAACCGGGACATCATAGGACGCGTCAGGACATGGCCATGGTACGTGTCAAGACGCGTCAGGACATGGCCATGGGTGTCAAGACGCGTTAGGACATGGCCATGGCACGTGTTAGGACGCATCCGGACATGGCAGGGCATGGCCATGGCACGAGGTCGGACGTCACTTGTGCCTGGCAGGGCGTGGCCATGGAACGAGTTAGGACGTGTCTGGACGCGTCAAGACATGGCCATGGCACGTGTCAGGACGCGTCAATGCATGGCCATGGTAAGTGTCAGGATGCGTCAGGACATGGCCATGGCACGTGTTTGGACGCGTCAGGACATGGCAATGGCACGGGTCAGGACAGGCAAAGATTGGCCATGGCACGTGTCATGACATCGCAGGACGCATCTGGAGATTGCCATGGTACATGTCAGGACGCATCAGGACATGGCCATGGAACGTGTCAGGACGCGTCAGGACATGGCAGGGCGTGGCCATGGCATGAGTCGGGACGTCGCAGGACATGGCAGGGCGTGGCCATGGCACGAGTCAGGATGTGTCAGGACGCATCAAGACATGGCCTTGGCACCTGTCAGGACATGGCATGGGCATGGCAATAGCACGAGTTAGAACATCGCAGGACATGGCAGGGCGTGGCCATGGCACGAGTCTGGACATCGCAAGACAAGGCAGGGTATGGCCATGGCACGAGTCAGGACATCGCAGGACGTGGCAGGGCTTGGCCATGGCACGAGTCAGAACGTCGCATTACGCATCAGGACATGGACATGGCACGTGTCAAGACGCGTCAGGACATGGCAGTGGCATGTGTCAGGACACGGCACGGCGTGGCCATGGCACGACTCATGACGTTGCAGGACATGGCACGAGTCAGGACGTCGCAGGATGCATCAGGACATTGCCATGGTACATGTCAGGACGCATCAGGACATGGCCATGGAACGTGTCAAGACGCGTCAGGCCATGGCAGGGCGTGGCCATTGCACGAGTCGGGACGTTGCAGAACATGGCAGGGCGTGGCCATGGCACGAGTCAGGACGTGTCAGGAAGAATCAAGACATGGCCATGGCACGTGTCAGGACATAGCAGGGCGTGGCTATAGCACGAGTTAGGACATCGCAGGACGCATCGGGACATGGACATGGCACGTGTCAAGACGCGTCAGGACATGGCAGTGGCACGTGTCAGGACACGGCACGGCGTGGCCATGGCATGACTCATGACGTCGCAGGACATGGAACGAGTCGGAACGTCGAAGGACGCCACAGGACATGGCCTTGGCACGTGTCAGGACATGACAGTGGCACGTGTCAGGATGTGTCAGGACATGGCAGGGCGTGGCCATGGCATGACTCATGACGTCGCAGGAAATGGCAGGGTGGGCCATGGCACGAACCGGGATGTCGTAGGACGTGCCAGGACATGGCCATGGCACAAACCGAGACATCGTAGGACGCGCCAGGACATTGCCATGGTACGTGTCAGGACGCGTCAGGACATGACCATGGTACGTGTCAGGACGCGTCAGGACATGGCCATGGTACGTGTCAGGACGCGTCAGGACATGGCCATGGCACGTGTTAGGACGCATCAGGACATGGCAGGGCATGGCCATGGCACGAGTTGGGACGTCACTTGTGCCTGGCAGGGCGTGGCCATGGAACGAGTCAGGTCGTGTCAGGACGCGTCAAGACATGGCCATGGCACGTGTCAGGACGCGTCCATACATGGCCATGGTAAGTGTCAGGATGCGTCAGGACATGGCCATGGCACGTGTCAGGACGCGTCAGGACATGGCAGTGGCACGTGTCAGGACACGGCAAAGATTGGCCATGGCACGAGTCAGGACATCGCAGGACGCATCAGGAGATTGCCATGGTACATGTCAGGACGCATCGGGACATCACCGTGACACGTGTCAGGATGCGTCAGGACATCGTAGGGCGTGGCCATGGCCTGACTCATGCCGTGTAGGACATGGCAGGGTGGGCCATGGCACGAACCGGGACGTCGCATGAAGCGTCTGGACATGGCCATGGTACGTGTCAGGACGCGTTTGGACATGGCCATGGCACGTGTTAGGACGCGTCTGTACATGGCCATGGCACGTGTCAGGACATGGCAGGGCATGGCCATGGCACGAGTTGGGACGTCACTTGTGATTGACAAGGTGTGGCCATGGATCGAGTCAGGACATGTCAGGACGCGTCAAGACATAGCCATGCACGTGTCAGGAAGTGTCGGTACATGGCAGGGCGTGGCCATGGCACGAGTCACGACATGGCATGGCATGGTATGGTGTTGACATGGCACGATCCAGAAAGTCGCAGGACACGGCAGGGCGTTGCCATGGCACGAGTAAGAACATCGCAGGACATTGCAGGACATGGCAGGGCGTGGCCATGGCACGAGTCAGGACGTCGCAGGACGCGTCAGGACATGGCCATGGCACGTGTCAGGACGCGTCAGGACATGGCAGTGGCACGAGTCAGGACACGGCAAAGAGTGGCCATGGCACGAGTCAGGACGTCGCAGGATGCATCAGGACATTGCCATGGTACATGTCAGGACGCATCAGGACATGGCCATGGAACGTGTCAGGACGCGTCAGGACATGGCAAGGCGTGGCCATGGCACGAGTCAGGACGTCGCAGGACATGGTAGGGCGTGGCCATGGCACGAATCAGGACGTGTCAGGACGAATCAAGACATGGCCATGGCACGTGTCAGGACATGGCAGGGCGTGGCTATTGCACGAGTTAGGACATCGCAGGACATGGCAGGGCATGGCCATTGCACGAGTCAGGACATCGCAGGACGTGGCAGGGCTTGGCCATGGCACGAGTCAGAACGTCGCAGGACGCATCAGGACATGGACATGGCACGTGTCAAGACGCGTCAGGACATGGCAGTGGTACGTGTCAGGACACGGCAAGGCGTGGCCATGGCATGACTCATGACGTCGCAGGACATGGAACGAGTCGGAACGTCGAAGGACGCCACAGGACATGGCCTTGGCACGTATCAGGACATGACAGTGGCACCTGTCAGGATGCGTCAGGACATGGCAGGGCGTGGCCATGGCATGACTCATGACGTCGCAGGACATGACTGGGTGGGCCATGGCGCGAACCGGGACGTCGCAGGACGCGTCAGGACATGGCCATGGTACGTGTCAGGACGCGTCAGGACATGGCCATGGTAAGTGTCAGGACGCGTCAGGACGTGGCCATGGCACGTGTCAGGACGCATCAGGACATGGCAGGGCATGGCCATGGCACGAGTTGGGACGTCACTCGTGCCTGGCAGGGCGTGGCCATGGCACGAGTCAAGACGTGTCAGGACGCGTCAAGACATGGCCATGGCACGTGTCAGGACGCGTCAATACATGGCCATGGTACGTGTCAGGATGCATCAGGACATGGCCATGGCACGTGTCAGGACGCGTCAGGACATGGCAGTGGCACGTGTCAGGACACGGCAAAGAGTGGCCATGGTACGAGTCAGGACGTCGCAGGACGCATCAGGACATTGCCATGGTACATGTCAGGACGCATCAGGACATGGCCATGGAACGTGTCAGGACGCGTCAGGACATGGCAGGGCGTGGCAATGGCACGAGTCGGGACGTCGCAGGACATGGCAGGGCGTGGCAATGGCACGAGTCAGGACGTGTCAGGACGCATCAAGACATGGCCATGGCACGTGTCAGGACATGGTAGGGCGTGGCTATAGCTCAAGTTAGGACATCGTAGGACATGGCAGGGCATGGCCATGGCACGAGTCAGGACATCGCAAGACAAGGCAGGGCATGGCCATGGCACGGGTTGGGACGTGTCAGGACATGGCCATGGTACGTGTCAGGACGCATCAGGACATGGCCATGGTACGTGTCAGGACACTTCAGGACATGGCAGGGCATGGCCATGGCACGAGTTGGGACGTCCCTTGTGCTTGGCAGGGCGTGGCCATGGCACGAGTCAGGACGTGTCAGGACGCGTCAAGACATGGCCATGGCACGTGTCAGGAAGTGTCAGGACATGGCAGGGCGTGGCCATGGCACGAGTCACGACATGGCATGGCATGGTAGGGTGTGGACATGGCACGAGCCAGGACATCGCAGGACATGGCAGGGCGTGGCCATGGCACGAGTCAGGACATCGCAAGACATTGCAGGACATGGCAGGGCGTGGCCATGGCACGAGTCAGGACGCGTCAGGACATGGCCATGGTACGTGTCTGGTCACTTCAGGACATGGCAGGGCATGGCCATGGCACGAGCTGGGACGTCCCTTGTGCTTGGTAGGGTGTGGCCATGGCACGAGTCAGGACGTGTCAGGACGCGTCAAGACATGGCCATGGCACGTGTCAGGAAGTGTCAGGACATCGCAGGGCGTGGCCATGGCACGAGTCACGACATGGCATGGCATGGTAGGGTGTGGACATGGCATGAGCCAGGATATCGCAGGACATGGCAGAGCGTGGCCATGGCACGAGTCAGGACATCGCAGGACATTTCAGGACATGGCAGGGCGTGTCCATGGCCTTGCCTCAAGACGTCGCAGGACATGGCACGAGTCGGGACATCAAAGGACGCGTTTGGACATGGCCATGGAAAATGTCAGGACGCGTCAGGACACGGCTGTGGCACATGTCACGATGCGTCATGACATGGCAGGGCGTGACCATGGCATGACTCATGACGTCGTAGGACATGGCAGGGCGGGGCCATGGCACGAGTCGGGACGTCGCAGGACGCGTCAGGACATGGCCATCGTACGTGTCAGGATGCGTCAGGACATGGCCATGATGCGTGTGAGGAAGCGTCAGGACATGGCCAGGGCATGTGTCAGGACGCGCCATGACAAGGCAGGGTGTGGCCATAGCACGAGTTGGTACGTCACCTGACATGGAAAGGCATGGCCATGGCACGAGTCAGGACATGGCCATGGTACGTGTTTGGGTGCGTCAGGACATGGACATTGCTATGGCACGTGTAAGGACGCGTCAGGACATGGCAAAGCCTGGCCATGGTAGGAGTCGGGACGTCACGGGACATGGCAGGGCGTGGCCATGGCACGAGTCAGGACGTCGCAGGACGCGTCAGGACATGGCTATGGTACGTGTCAGGACGCGTCAGGACATGGCCATGGCACGTGTCAGGACGCGTCAGGACAGGGCCATGGCATGTGTCAGGACGCGTCATGACATGGCAGGGCGTGGCCATGGCACGAGTCAGGACGTGTATGGATGCGTCAAGACATGGCCATGGCACGTGTCAGGACATGGCAGAGCGTGGCCATGGCACAAGTCGGGACGTCACAGGACATGGCAGGGCGTGGCCATGGCACGAGTCAGGACGTCGCAAGACGCGTTAGGACATGGCCATGGTACGTATCAGGATGCGTCGGGACATGGCCATGGCACGTGTTAGGACGCGTCAGGACATGGCCATGGTACGTGTGATGACGCGTTAGGACATGGCCATGGCATGTGTTACGACGCGTTATGACATGGCAGGGCATGGCCATGGCACGAGTCGGGAAGTCACACGACATGGCAAGGCGTGGTCATGGCACGAGTCAGGACGTCGCAGGACGCATCAGGACATGGCCACGGTACGTGTCAGGACGCATCAGGACATGGCCATGGTACGTGTGAGGAAGCGTCAGGACATGGCCATGGCATGTGTCAGGATGCGTCATGACATGGTAGGGCATGTCCATGGCACGAGTCAAGACGTCGCAGGACGCGTCAGGACATGGCCATGGTACGTGTTAGGACGCGTCAGGACATGTACATTGCTATGGCCCATGTTAGGACGCATCATGACATGGCAGTGCGTGGCCATGGCACGAGTCGGGACGTCACAGGACATGGCAAGATGCGTCAGGACATGGCCATGGTACGTATCAGGACATGGCCATGGTACGTGTCAGGACGCGTCAGGACATGGCCATGGTATGTGTCAGGATGCGTCAGGACATGGCCATGGCACGTGTCAGGACGCGTCTGGACATGGCAGTGGCACGTGTTAGGACACGACAAAGCGTGGCCATGGCACGAGTCAGGACGTCGAAAGACGCATCAGGACATTGCCATGGTACATGTCAGGATGCATCGGGACATCGCCATGGAGTGTGTCAGGACTTGTTAGGACATGGCAGGGCGTGGCCATGGCACGAGTCGGGACGTCGCAGGACATGGCAGGGCGTGGCCATGGCACGAGTCAGGACGTGTAAGGACGCGTCAAGACATGGCCATGGCATGTGTCAGGAGATGGCAGGGCGTTGCCATGGCACGAGTCAGGACATCGCAAGACAAGGCAAGGCAAGGCCATGGCACGAGTCAGGACATCGCAGGACGTGGCAGGGCTTGGCCATGGCACGAGTTAAAACATCGTAGACGCGTCAGGAAATGGCCATGGCATGTGTCATGACGCGTTAGGACATGGCATTGGTACATGTCAGGACACGGCACGGCGTGGCCATGGCATGACTCATGACGTCGCAGGACATGGAACGAGTCGGGACGTCGAAGGACGCCACACGACATGGCCTTGGCACGTGTCAGGACATGATAGTGGCACGTGTCAGGATGCGTCAGGACATGGCAGGGTGTGGCCATGGCATGACTCAAGACGTCGCCGAACAAGGCATGAGTCGGGATGTCAAAGGACGCGTCAGGACATGGCCATGGCACATGTCAGGACGCGTCAGGACATGGCAGTGGCACGTGTCAGGATGCGTCAGGACATGGCAGGCCATGGCCATGGCATAACTCATGACGTCGCAGGGCGTGGAGATGGCACGAGTCGGGACGTCGCTGGACGCGTCAGGACATGGCCATGGTACGTGTCAGGACGCATCAGGACATGGCCATGGTACGTGTGAGGAAGCGTCAGGACATGGCCATGGCATGTGTTAGGATGCGCAATGAAATTGCAGGGCGTGGCCATGGCACGAGTCAAGACGTCGCACGAGGCGTCAGGACATGGCCATGGTACGTGTCAGGACGCGTCAGGACATGGCAGTGGCACGTGTCAGGACACGGCAAAGAGTGGCCATGGCACGAATCAGGACGTCGCAGGATGCATCAGGACATTTCCATGGTACATGTCAGGACGCATCAGGACATGGCCATGGTACGTGTCAGGATGCATCAGGACATGGCACGGCGTGGCCATGGCACGAGTCGCGACGTCGCAGGACATGGCAGGGCGTGGCCATGGCACGAGTAAGGACGTGTCAGGACACATCAAGACATGGCCATGGCACGTGTCAGGACATGGCAGGGCGTGGCTATAGCACGAGTTAGGACATCGCATGACATGGCAGGGCGTGGCCATGGCACGAGTCAGGACATCGCAAGACAAAGCAGGTGTCACGGACCGGATAACTCCCTAACTATCTTCCGTGCGGCCTTAGTCACAATTCGCCCCTGTGATGCGCTATGTCAGCCTTTCCCCGAAATATTGCCACAACAAAGCTAAGAGAAGCTAAGAAGGGAAGCTTGCAAGAATGCTTTGTATTAAACAAGAGAAAGCTACAAGTATTGGATTGCTTGAATGTTTCTTGGATGCCAATGCCAAATACCTCTAGCCTATTTATAGTTGCTAGAGTCCCAAATCAACGGCTAAGATCAATTCTAATCAATGGTTAAGATCAAAGCTCTAGAGAGTTCTACAAATCTCTACAAATCTCTACACCTAGTAGAATGTACAAGATGGGACTAGAAGGGTCTAGAGTCTTCCATTGGATGGATCTAGACTTAGCTAGAGAAATGCTGCCATACGTGTGCCAAATCATTGCCTGCGTGTCGCCCAGTCATCGCCCGCATGGCATAACCTCTTAGAAAATGGAGGGGCGTGACAACCTCCCCCACCTATTGCGTCGACGCCCTCGTCGACTCTTCGTGGAAGTCCCGGATTTGATCTTCAAATTGCCAAAGCGCCTCCTTTGGCTCCCAGCTTGCCTCGCTTTCCGGTAGTCCCTTCCACTTGATAAGGTACTCATGTAAGGGTTCCCTGAACCGTCGCCGAATCACCCGGTAAGCCATGATGCTTTCAATTTCCTTGTCAAACGATGTGGTAATGGCTGGAGGCGCCCGATGTGACTCGTTCCGTGAAGGGTCTTCCATGTCTGCATGGTACGGCTTCAGACAGCTCACAAGGAAGACCGGATTTAGCTTAAGTTTGGGTGGCAGCTCCACCCGATAAGAAGCCTTGCCCACCTTGGCAAGGACGGGGAGTGGTCCCTCGTAGCGCCGAATTAGTCCCTTGTGCAACTTGCGTAGCCTCTTTTGTTGTTCGGCGTTGAGTTTTAGCATGACTAAGTCCCCTACGTTGAACTCCAAGTGCCTCCTCTTCTTGTCGGCCCATTTCTTCATTTTCTTGGAGGCCTTGTGAAGATATGCACGAGCTAAGTCCGTCTGCTCGTGCCAAGTTTTCGCCGTCTTGAACGCCGCTGGACTCTTCCCAGTATACTTGTTGACAAGCCCATGCTGTGTCAAGGGTTGTTGTCCTGTTGCAAGCTCGAATGGGCTCTTGCCAGTAGCCTCACTCCGTTGTAAACTATAAGAGAATTGGGCAACATCAAGCAGCTTGGCCCATTCTCGCTGGTTAGCACTCACATAGTGCCTCAAATATAATTCTAGAAGTGCATTTGCCCGCTCCGTCTGTCCGTCTGTTTGTGGATGGAAGCTGGTTGAATAGTGCAGATCGGACCCTATCAAGCGAAATAACTCCGTCCAAAACTTACCCGTGAAGCGGGGTTCTCGATCACTTATGATAACTTCAGGCAAGCCCCAATACTTCACCACCTTGGAAAAATAGTTGAGCTGCCTCCTGTGCTGTGCAATCCTTTGTGGCAGCCATGAAGGATGCATACTTCGAGAACCGATCCACCACAACCATGATTCTACCTTTGCCATCGGATGTGGGCAAAGCAGAGATAAAGTCCATGCTGACGCTTTCCCTTGGACGTTGCGGAATGGGTAAAGGCTCCAAAAGTCCTGCGGGTGCCCGTTGTTCCACCTTGTCTTGCTGGCATACAAGACAAGTCTTGACGTATAACTCTATGTCATCCCGCATGCGAGGCCAATACTAGTTAGCCTCTATCAATGCTTGAGTGCGTCTTTGACCTGGATGACCCGCCCAGCGGGTGTCACGGCACTCCTTAATTATACTTTTGCGCAACCTCTCCCATTTGGGTACATAAATTCGCTGCCCCTTGGTGCACAACAAGTCGCCTTCTACCCAGAATTGTTTGGTTTTTCCTTCTTTAGCCATCTGCATGAGTTGCTTGGCTAAAGGATCGTGCGCCATGCCTTCCTTAATAAGATCCAAGAGCTCCATCTGGACTCTTGACATTGCCGCCAGTTCCGCTTTTCGGCTTAGCGCATCCGCCACAAAGTTGGCCTTGCCCGGTTTGTGCTCCATCACATAGTCGAACTCGGCCAGGAAATCTTTCCATCTTGCTTGCATGGAGCTGAGTTTCTTCTGCGTCTGGAAGTAACTCGTCGCCACATTGTCCGTCCGTACCATGAACTTGGCCCCGAGCAAGTAATGTCGCCAAACTCGCAAGCAATGCACCACTGCAGTCATCTCTTTCTTCTGCACTGTGTAACGCCTCTCGGTGTCATTAAGCTTGCAACTTTCATACGCAATTGGATGTCCCTCTTGCATAAGCACGCCCCCTATAGCAAAGTCAGAGGCATCTGTATGCACCTCATACGCCTTGGTGCAATCTGGTAGTGCCAACACTGGTTCCTCCGTTACGGCCTTCTTCAGTATGTCGAAGGCACGTTGGCACTTGTCGTCCCAATCCCAAGCCTTCTTCTTCTTGAGTAGGTCAGTGAGAGGTGCCGCCTTAGCTGAATAGCCAGTAATGAAGCGCCGATAGTAATTCACAAGACCAAGGAAGGATCTAAGCTCCGGTACCTTGGTCGGTGGCTCCCATTCCTCGATCGCCCTGATCTTTTTGGTATCCATCATGAGTTTGCCTCCTTTGATCACATGGCCTAGGAAGTGTACCTCTTCCTTGGCAAATGAGCACTTCTCCTTCTTGACATAAAGCTCGTTGTCCCGCAAGGTCTTGAGAACGGCCCGTACGTGTTCTACATGCTCCATCATGGTGTTGCTATATATGACTATGTCGTCCAAGTAGACCACCACGAACCGGTCCAAGTAGGGATGAAGAATTTCATTCATGAGAGTGCAAAATGTGGCTGGCGCATTTGTCAGGCCAAAGGGCATCACCAAGAATTCAAATGCCCCATAACGAGTGACACAAGATGTCTTGCCCTCGTCCCTTTCGGCTATGCGCACTTGATAGTATCCCGATCTTAGGTCAAGCTTTGTGTAAAACTTGGCCTTCCCCAATTGATCAAAAAGGTCGGCAATGAGAGGAATTGGATACTTGTTTTTGATGGTTACCTTGTTGAGAGCCCGATAGTATATACACAGTCGCTGCGACCCGTCCGCCTTGCATTGGAATAGCACCGGTGAGCCATGTGGTGCTTTGGAAGGTTGGATGTAGCCCATCTCCAACAATTCCTCCAACTGTTTTCGCAGCTCCGCTAGTTCTGGTGGCGCCATCCGGTAAGGTGTTTTGCTGGTGGTTTTGCCCCTGGCTCCAACTCGATTTTGTGATCCACTCCACGCCTGGGTGGTAGCTTACGGGGCAACTTAGGTGGCATTACGTCCTTGAATAGCACGTTCTGGAAGCAAGCGGGGGTATTACCATCAATTCCCCCTTCTTCCTCTTGCTGAAGGACGGCTAACCATGTCTCCTCCTCACGTTTGATTCCCTTGGCCAGTTGCATGGCGCTAAGTTGAGGAGATTTGGATGTCTTGGTAGGGGCAACAACTGGGATCATGCATGGTTCCCCTTCCAAGATCATCAACATGTTGAATCTAGGGAATGGGACAGCGTTGCACTGTCGAAGGAACTCCATCCCTAGAACAATAGTGAAATCATCTATCGGTGCCACCGAGAAGTCCACCTTGCCTGTCCAGTGGCCAAGCTTCAACTCGGTCCCTCTTGCTATGCCGTCTACGGGTCTGGCCTCGGCATTTACGGTCTTGAGCCAACCCTTAGAGTAAATCACCTTGAGACCCAACCGTTCCGCCTCGGTTGGAGTTATGAATTTATGAGTGGCGCCCGTATCAATCATTATGTGGACAACCTTGTTATTGACGTGCCCCTGCATGTACATGAGACTCCTATCACCCGCCTGGCGAGGAGTGGGCTTAACGTTCAAGGCGTTAAGCAGCTTAAGACATCCTATGGAAACTTCGTTGCCATGCTCCTGTTGCTCCAACATGGCACTCATGGCTTTTCGCTGTGGACAGTCCCTCGCCCAGTGAGGTCCTTGACATAGGAAGCAACCCTCCCTTAGTTTGGCCTCCTTTTTGTTGTCCCTGACCTGTTTCCCTTTGTCACCATGGGTTGTTGGCTTGTGGGTTCCGTACTTGGCTCTCCCGCCTGGAACCGGCCAAGTCCTTTGAGTCTTGGACTTGGATGACTCGCGTTGGTGCTTGACATGCCCTTTGTCAGCACTAGAGTATTCCTCCAATGTGGCAGCAACCTTGAGTGCCGTCGAGATGTCATCGGGCTTGGACCGTCTTAATTCTTGAACCGCCCATGGTTTATGCCCGGATAAGAAGTTGAACAAGAGATCCTCGTCGCTCATGTTGTCAATTTGTAGCATCAAGTTGGAGAATGCCTGACGTACTACTTGATTGAATGGCCCTGCTTGAGGTCCCTCATTTTCGCCCTTGCTTCGCGGCTTACGTGTACCGGGTAGAACTCCGCCTTGAGTTCTTTCTATAGGGAATCCCAACTGTCAATGATGACCAGCCCTTTGTCCATGTCGGCTCATTTTCTTCGCCACCAAAGTGCAGCCATGTCGGTGAAATGTAGAGTGGCAGTATATACCTGGGCCAACCCTGTTAAGTTGACGCCTTGAAGTAGCACTCCATGTGCCAAAGATAGTTGTCTATGGTTATAGCGTCTTGAGCTCCATTGTATTCCTTTTGCAAGTCCATTGCACGGGCAGTGTCTCGGACTTGCACGGTTGATGTTGAGGCAGCTTCTTTCGCCATGAAAGCACTCCTGCGCATTGCCCAGTCGGCCTTGGTTTCTTCTACGGTAGCCATGGACGCCTCTAGGCTTGATTTGGCTTCATCAACGTCCTGCCTCAAATCTGACAAGGCTTGATACACCTTGGCTTGAAACAAGCTGTTCTCATTGGCTAACTCTGCCCCTGCAGCATAAATCCTCTCTTGGAAGGTGTCCAACGAGGTATCGACCTTCTCGACGTACTCTTCTACGGTTTGCTCCGTGCGATCTAACCTCCCTTTTGTATCTGCCATAGTTATCTCAAGTTTAGCTAACCGAGCTTCAAAACTAGCAAGATAGTCATGATATTTACCTCCCTTGTGCGGTGGTGGGACGGTGCGCTCCTCCTCGCAACCCTTGCGAACTTGCTCCTCACCGCCGCTAGCCATGTTGTGAATGTGCCCAGCTAACCCACGAACCCTTTCGTAGCGTTGCTCTGATACCAACTGTCACGGACCGGATAACTCCCTAGCTATCTTCCGTGCGACCTTAGTCACAATTCGCCCCTGCAATGTGCTAAGTCAGCCTTTCCTCGAAATATTGCCGCAACAAAGCTAAGAGAAGCTAAGAAGAGAAGCTTGCAAGAATGCTTTGTATTAAACAAGAGAAAGCTTTATACAAGTATTGGAGTGCTTGAATGTTTCTTGGATGCCAATGCCAACTGCCTCTAGCCTATTTATAGTTGCTAGAATCCCAAATCAACAGCTAAGATCTATTCTAATCAATGGCTAAGATCAAAGCTCTAGAGAGTTCTACAAATCTCTACACCTAGTAGAATATACAAGATGGGACAAGAAGGGTGTAGAGTCTTCCATTGGAATGATCTAGACTAAGCTAGAGAAATGCTGCCATACGTGCGCCAAATCATCCGCTGCGTATCGCCCAGTCATCGCCCGCATAGCATAACCTCATAGAAAATGGAGGGGCGTGACATAGGGCTAGGCCATGGCACGAGTCAGGACATCGCAGGACGCATCAGGACATGGACATGGCACGTGTCAAGACGCGTCAGGACATGGCCTTGGCACGTGTCAGGACATGACTGTGGCACGTGTCAGGATGCATCACGATATGGCAGGGCGTGGCCATGGCATGACTAATGAAGTCACAAGACATGGCAGGGTGGGCCATGGAACGAACCGGGACGTCGCAGGACGCGTCAGGACATGGCCATGGTACGTGTCAGGACCCGTCAGGACATGGCCATGGTACGTGTCAGGACGCGTCATGAAATGGCCATGGCACGTGTCAGGACGCATCAGGACATGGCAGGGCATGGCCATGGCATGAGTGGGGACGTCACTTGTGCCTGGGAAGGCGTGGCCATGGCACGAGTCAGGACGTGTCAGGACGCGTCAAGACATGGCCATGGCACGTGTCAGGAAGTGTCAGGACATGGCAGGGCGTGTCCATGGCACGAGTCACGACATGGCATGGCATGGTAGGGTGTGGACATGGCACGAGCCAGGACATCGCAGGAAGTGGCAGGGCGTGGCCATGGCACGCGTCAGGACATCGCAAGACATTGCAGGACATGGCCTGGCGTGGCCATGGCACGAGTCAGGACGTCGCATGACGCGTCAGGACATGGACATGGCCCGTGTCAGGACGCGTCAGGACATGGCAGTGGCACGAGTCAGGACACGGCAGGGCGTGGCCATGGCATGACTCAAGACGTCATAGGACATGGCATGAGTCGAGACGTCAATGGACACGTCAGGACATGGCCATGGCAAATGTCAGGACACGTCAGGACATGGCAGTGGCACGTGTCAGGATGCGTCAGGACATGGCAGGGCGTGTCCATGGCATGACTCATGACGTCGTAGGATATTGCAGGGCGGGGCCATGGCAAGAGTCGGGACGTCGCAGGACGCGTCAGGACATGGCCATGGTACGTGTCAGGACGCGTCAGGACATTGCCATGATACGTGTGAGGAAGCGTCAGGACATGACCATGGCATGTGTCAGGACGCGTCATGACATGGCAGGGCGTGGCCATGGCACGAGTCGGGACTTCACTTGACATGGCAAGGCATGGCCATGGCACGAGTCAGGACGTCGCAGGACGCGTCAGGACATGGACATGGCAATGGCACGTGTCAGGACGCGTCAGGACATGGCAGAGCGTGGCCATGGCACGAGTCAGGACGTCGCAGGACGCGTCAGGACATGGCCATGGTATGTGTCATGACGCGTTAGGACATGGCCATCGCACGTGTCAGGACGCGTCAGGACATGGCCATGGCATGTGTCAAGACGCATCATGACATGGCACGGCATGGCCATGGCACGAGTCGGGATGTAACATGACATGGCAGGGCGTGGACATGGCACGAGTCGGGACGTTGCAGAACGCGTCAGGACATAGTCATGGTACGTATTAGGACGCGTCAAGACATGGACATACCTATGGCACGAGTCAGGACGCGTCATGACATGGCAGGGCGCGGCCATGGCACGAGTCAGGACTTCACTTGAACTGGCAAGGCATGGCCATGGCACGACTTAGGACGTCGTAGGACTCGTCAGGACATGGCCATGGTACGTGTTAGGACGCGTCAAGACATGGACATGGCTATGGCACGTGTCAGGACGCGTCAGGACATGGTAGAGCATGGCCATGGCAGGAGTCGGGACGTCACAAGACATGCCAGGGCGTAGCCATGGCACGAGTGAGGACGTCGCAGGACGCGTCAGGACATGGCCATGGTACGTGTCAGGACGCGTTAGGACATGTCCATGGCACGTGTCAGGACGCGTCAGGACATGGCCATGGCATGTGTCAAGACGCATCATGACATGGCAGGGCATGGCCATGGCACGAGTCAGGACGTAACATGACATGGCAGGGCGTGGACATGGCATGAGTCAGGACGTTGCAGAACGCGTCAGGACATGGCCATGGTACGTGTTAGGACGCGTCAAGACATGGACATACCAATGGCACGAGTCAGGACGCGTCATGACAGGGCAGAGCGTTGCCATGGCACGAGTCGGGACGTCACAGGACATGGGAAGGCGTGGTCATGGCACGAGTCAGGACGTCGCAGAACGCGTCAGGACATGGCCATGGTACGTGTCAGGACGTGTCGAGACATGGCCATGGCACATGTCAGGACGCGTTAGCACATGGCAGTGGCACGTGTCAGGATGGGTCATGACATTGCAGGGCGTGGCCATCGCATGACTCATGACGTTGCAGGAAATGGCAGGGCGTGGCCATGGCACGAGTCATAATGTAGTAGGAGGCGTTAGGACATGGCCATGGTACGTGTCAAGACGCGTCAGGACATGGCCATGCTACATGTCAGGACGCGTCAGGACATGGCCATGGTACGTGTTAGGCCGCATCAGGACATGGCAGGGCATGGTCGTGGCACGAGTAAGGATGTGTCTGGATGCGTCAAGACTTGGCCATGGAACGTGTCAGGACGTGTCAGGACATGGCAGGGCGTGGCCATGGCACGAGTCACGACATGGCATGGCATGGTAGGGTGTAGACATGGCACGAGCCAAGACAACGCAGGGCATGGCAGGGCGTGGCCATGGCACGAGTCAGGACATCGCAGGACATGGCAGGACATGGCAGGGCGTGGCTATGGCACGAGTTAGGACGTCGCACGACGCGTCTGGACATGGCCATGGCGCTTGTCAGGACACGTCAGGACATGGCAGTGGCACGTGTCAGGACACGGCAAGGCGTTGCCATGGCATGACTCAAGACATCGCAGGACATGGCACGAGTCGGGACGTCGAAAGACGCATCAGGATATGGCCAAGGCACATGTCAGGACGCGTCAGGACATGGTAGTGGCACGCATCAGGATATGGCAGGCATGGTAATGGCACGAGCAAGGACGTGTCAGGACGCGTCAAGACATGGCCATAGAACGTGTCAGGACGTGTCAGGACATGGCAGGGCGTGGCCATTGCACGAGTCACGACATAGCATGGCATGGTAGGGTGTGGACATGGCACGAGCCAAGACATCGCAGGGCATGGCAGGGCGTGGCCATGGCACGAGTCAGGACATCGCAGGACATGGCAGGATATGGCAGGGCGTGGCTGTGGCACGAATTAGGACGTCGCAAGACGCATTTGGACATGGCCATGGCGCTTGTCAGGACGCGTCAGGACATGGCAGTGGCACGTGTCAGGACACGGCAAGGCGTTGCCATGGCATGACTCAAGACATCGCAGGACATGGCACGAGTCGGGACGTCGAAAGACGCATTAGGACATGGCCATGGCATATGTCTGGACGCGTCAAGACAAAGATGGCAGTGGCACGCGTCAGGATATGGCAGGGCATGGTAATGGCACGAGTAAGGACGTGTCAGGACGCGTCAAGACATGGCCATGGAACGTGTCAGGACGTGTCAGGACATGGCAGGGCGTGGCCATGGCACGAGTCACGACATGGCATGGCATGGTAGGGTGTGGACATGGCACGAGCCAAGACATCGCAGGGCATGGCAGGGCGTGGCCATGGCACGAGTCAGGACATCGCAGGACGTGGCGGGACATGGCAGGGCGTGGCCATGGCACGAGTCAGGACGTCGCAGGACGCGTCAGGACATGGCCATGGCGCTTGTCAGGACGCGTTAGGACATGGGAGTGGCACGTGTCAGGACACGGCAAGGCGTTGCCATGGCATGACTCAACACATCGCAGGACATGGCACGAGTCGGGACGTCCAAGGACGCGTCAGGACATGGCCATGGCACATGTCAGGACGCGTCAGGACATGGCAGTGGCACGTGTCAGATGCGTCAGGACACGGCAGAGCGTGGCCATGGCATGACTCATGACGTCGCAGGACATGGCAGGCCGTGGCCATGGCAAGAGTCGGGACGTCGCAGGACGCGTCAGGGCATGGCCATGGTACGTGTGAGGACGCGTCAAGACATGGCCATGGCGTGTGTCAGGATGCATCATGACATGGCAGGGCGTGGCCATGGCTCGAGTCGGGACGTCATATGACATGGCAGGGCGTGGCCATGGCACGAGTCAGGACGTCGCATGACGCGTCAAGACATGGCCATGGTACGTGTTAGGATGCGTTAAGACATGGACATGGCTATAGCACGTGTCAGGACGCGTCAGGACATGGCAGAGCGTGGCCATGGCACAAGTTGGGACATCACAGGAGATGGCAGGGCAGGGCCATGGCACGAGTCAGGACGTCATAGGACGCATCAGGACATGGCCATGGTACGTGTCACGACGCGTCAGGACATGGCCATGGCACGTGTCAGGACGCATCAGCACAGGGCAGTGGCACGTGTCAGGATGGGTCATGATATGGCAGGACGTGTCATGGCAAGACTCATGACGTCGCCGGAGATGGCAGAGCGTGGCCATGGCACGAGTCGGAACATCGCACGACGCGTCAGGACATGGCCATGGTACGTGTCAGGACATGGCCATGTTACGTGTCGGGATGCGTCGTGACATGGACATGGCACGCGTCAGGACATGCCAGTGGCATGTGTCAGGACATGGCAAAGCGTGGCCATGGCACGAGTCAGGTCGTCGCAGGGCGCATTAGGACATTGCCATGGTACATGTCAGTACGCATTAAGACATGGCCATGTAACGCGTCAGGACGCGTCAGGGCATGGCTGGGCGAGGCCATGGCACGAGTCGGGACGTCGCAGGACATGGCAGGGCGTGGCCATGGCACGAGTCAGGACATCGCAAGACAAGGCAGGGCATAGCCATGGCACGAGTCAGGACATCGCAGGACGTGGCAGGGCTTGGCCATGGCACGAGTCAGAACGTCGCAGGACGCATCAGGACATGGCCATGGAACGTGTCTGGACGCGTCAGGACATGGCAGTGGCACGTGTCAGGACACGGCACGGCGTGGCCATGGCATGACTCATGACGTCCCAGGACATGGAACGAGTCGGGACGTCGCAGGACGCGTCAGGACATGGCCATGGTACGTGTCAGGACGCGTCACGACATGGCCATGGTTCGTGCGAGGACACGTCAGGACATGGCCGTGGCATGTGTCAAGATGCGTTATTACATGGCAGGGCGTGGCCATGGCATGAGTCGGGACGTCACATGACATGGCAGGGCGTGGCCATGGCACGAGTCCGGACGTCGCAGGACGCGCCAGGACATGGCCATGGTATGTGTTAGGACGCATCTGGACATGGACATGGCTATGGCACGTTTCAGGACGTGTCAGGACATGGCAGAGCAAGGCCATGGTACGAGTCGGGACGTCATAAGATATGGCAGGGCGTGGCCATGGCACGAGTCAGGACGTCGCAAGACGCGTCAGGACATGGCCATGGTACGTGTCAGGACGCGTTAGGACTTGGCCATGGCACGTGTCATGACGCGTCTGGACATGGCCATGGCATGTGTCAAGACACGTCATGACATGGCAGGGCGTGGCCATGGCACGAGCCAGGACATCGCAGGACATGGCAAGGCGTGGCCATGGCACGAGTCTGGACATCGCAGGACATGGCAAGGTGTGGCCATGGCACGAGTCACGACGTCGTAGGACGCGTCAGGACATGGCCATGGCACGTGTTAGGACGCGCAGGATGTGGGAGGACTTGGCCAATGCACGAGTCAGAACGTCACAGGACGCGTCATGACATGGCCATGGCACGTGTCAGGACATGGCAGGGCGTGGTTATAGCACGAGTTAGGACATCGCAGGACATGGCAGGGCGTGGCCATAGCACGAGTCAAGACATCGCAAGACACGGCAGGGCATGGCCATGGCACGAGTCAGGACATCGCAGGACGTGGCAGGGCTTGCACATGGCACGAGTCAGAATGTCGCAGGACGCGTCTGGACATGGCCATGGCACGTGTCAGGACGCGTCAGGACATGGCAGTGGCACGTGTCAGGACACGGCATGGCGTGGCCATGGCATGACTCATGATGTCGCATGACATGGAACGAGTCGGGACGTCGAAGGACGCCTCAGGACATGACCATGGCACGTGTCAGGACATGACAGTGGCACGTGTCAGGACATGACAGTGGCACGTGTCAGGACATGGCAGGGCGTGGCCATGGCATGACTCATGACGTCGCAGGACATGGCAGGGTGGGCCATGGCACGAACCGGGATGTCGCAGGACGCGTCAGGACATGGCCATGGTACGTGTGAGGACTCTTTAGGACATGGCCATGGTACGTGTCAGGACGAGTCAGGATATGGCCATGGCACGTGTCAGGACGCGTCAATACATGGCCATGGCATGTTTCAAGACACGTCATAACATGGCAGGGCGTGGCCATGGCACGAGCCAGGACATCGCAGGACATGGCAAGGCGTGGCCATGGCACGAGTCTGGACATGGCAGGACATGGCAGGGCATGGCAAGGTGTGGCCATGGCACGAGCCACGACGTCGCAGGATGCGTCAGGACATGGCCATGGCACGTGTCAGGACGCGCAGGATGTGGGAGGGCTTGGCCAATGCACGAGTCAGAACGTCGCAGGATGCGTCAAGACATGGCCATGGCACGTGTCAGGACATGGCAGGGCGTGGTTATAGCACGAGTTAGGACATCGCAGGACATGGCAGGGCATGGCCATGGCACGAGTCAAGACATCGCAAGACACGGCAGGGCATGGCCATGGCACGAGTAAGGACATCGCAGGACGTGGCAGGGCTTGCCCATGGCACGAGTCAGAACGTCGCAGGACGCGTCAGGACATGGCCATGGCACGTGTCAGGACGCGTCAGGACATGGCAGTGGCACGTGTCAGGACACGGCATGGCGTGGCCATGGCATGACTCATGACGTCGCATGACATGGAACGAGTCGGGACATCGAAGGACGCCTCAAGACATGGCCATGGCACGTGTCTGGACATGACAGTGGCACGTGTCAGGACGCGTCAGGACATGGCAGGGCGTGGCCATGGCATGACTCATGACGTCGCAGGACATGGCGGTGTAGGCCATGGCACGAACCGAGATGTCGCAGGACGCGTCAGGACATGGCCATGGTACGTGTGAGGACACTTTAGGACATGGCCATGGTACGTGTCAGGACGAGTACGATATGGCCATGGCACGTGTCAGGACGCATCAGGACATGGCAGGGCATGGTCATGGCACGAGTCAGGACGTGTTTGGATGCGTCAAGACATCTCCATTGAATGTGTCAGGACATGGCAGGGCGTGGCCATGGCACAAGTCACGACATGGCATGGCATGGTAGAGTGTGGACATGGCACGAGCCAGGACATTGCAGGACATGGCAGGGCGTGGCCATGGCACGAGTCTACATATCGCAGGACATGGCAGGACATGGCAGGGCGTGGCCATGGCACGTGTCAGGACGCGTCAGGACATTGCAGTGGCACGTGTCAGGACACGGCAAGGCGTGGCCATGGCATGACTCAAGACGTCGTAGGACATGGCACGAGTCGGGACGCCGAAGGACGCGTTAGGACATGGCCATGGCACATGTTAGGATGCGTCAAGACATGGCAGTGGCACGCGTCAGATGCGTCAGGACATGGCAGATCAAGGCCATGGCATGACCTCATGACTTCGCAGGACATGGCAGGGCGTGGCCATGGCATGAGTCGGGACGTCACAGGACGCGTCACGGCATGGCCATGGTACGTGTCAGGATGCGTCCGGACATGGCCATGGTACGTGTGAGGACACGTCACGACATGGCCATGGCATATGTCAAGACACGTCATGACATGGCAGGGCGTGGCCATGGCAAGAGTCGACGTCACATGACATGGCAAGGCGTGGCCATGGCACGGGTCAGGACGTCGCAGGACGCTTCAGGACATGGCCATGGTACGTGTTAGGATGCGTCAGGACATGGACATGGCTATGGCACGTGTCAGGACGCGTCAGGACATGGCAGAGCGTGGCCATGGCACGAGTCGGGACGTCACAGGACATGGCAGGGCATGGCCATGGCGCGAGTCAGGACGTTGCAGGACGCATCAAGACATGGCCATGGTACGTGTCCGAACGCGTCAGGACATGGCCATGGTATGTGTCAGGACGCGTCAGGACATGGACATGGCACGTGTTAGGACGCATCAAGACATGGCATGGCATGGCCATGGCACGAGTTGGGACGTCACTTGTGCCTGGCAGGGCGTGGCCATGGCACGAGTCAGGACATGTCAGGACGCGTCATGACATGGCCATGGCACGTGTCAGGACGTGTCAGTACATGGTCATGGTACGTGTCAGGATGCGTTAGGACATGGCCATGGCACGTGTCAGGACGCGTCAGGACATGGCAGTGGCACGTGTCAGGACACTGCAAAGAGTGGCCATGGTACGAGTTAGGACGTCGCAGGACGCATCAGGACATTGCCATGGTACATGTCAGGACGCATCAGGACATTGCCATGGTACATGTCAGGACGCATCAGGACATGGCCATGGAACGTGTTAGGATGCGTCAAGACATGGCCATGGCACGTGTCAGGACATGGCAGGGCGTGGCTATAGCTCAAGTTAGGACATCGCAGGACATTGCAGGGCATGGCCATGGCACGAGTCAGGACATCGAAAGACAAGGCAGGGCATGGCCATGGCACGAGTTGGGACGTGTCAGAACATGGCCATGTGTCACGCCCCTCCATTTTCTAAGAGGTTATGCCATGCGGGCGATGACTGGGCGACACGCAGGCGATGATTTGGCGAACGTATGGCAGCATTTCTCTAGCTAAGTCTAGATCCTTCCAGTGGAAGATTCTAGACCCACCTAGACTTCTCTTGTATATTCTACTAGGTGTAGAGATTTGTAGAACTCTCTAGAGCTTTGATCTTAGCCATTGATTAGAATAGATCTTAGCCGTTGATTTGGGACTCTAGCAACTATAAATAGGCTAGAGGCATTTGGCATTTCCATCCAAGAAACATTCAAGCAATCCAACACTTGAATAAAGCATTCTCTTGTTTAATACAAAGCATTCTTGCAAGCTTCTCTTCTTAGCTTCTCTTTGCTTCTCTTAGCTTTGTTGTGGAAATATTACGGGAAAAGGCTGACTTAACACATCGCAGGGGCGGATTGTAACTAAGGCCGCACGTAAGATAGCTAGGGAGTTATCCGGTCTGGACAGTTGGTATCAGAGCAACGCTACGAAAGGGTTCGTGGGTTAGCTGGGAACATTCACAACATGGCTAGCGATGGTGAGGAGCAAGTTCGCAAGGGTCGCGAGGAGGAGCGCACCGTCCCACCACCACACAAGGGAGGTAAATCTCGTGACTATCTTGCTATTTTTTAAGCTCTGTTAGCTAAACTTGAGATAGCTATGGTGGATACAAAAGAGAGGTTGGATCGCACGGAGCAAACCCTAGAAGAATACGTCGAGAAGGTCGATAACTCGTTGGACACTTTTCAAGAGAGGATTTATGCTGCAGGGGCAGAGTTAGCCAACGAGAACAGCTTGTTTCAAGCCAAGGTGTATCAAGCCTTGTCAGATTTGAGGCAGGACATTGATGAAGCCAAGTCAAGCCTAGAGGCATCCAAGGCTGCCGTAGAAGAAACCAAGGCCGACTGGGCAATATGTAGGAGTGCTTTCATGGCGAATGAAGCTTCCTCGACATCAACCGTGCAAGTCCGAGACATTGCCCGTTCCATGGACTTGCCAAAGCCAAAGGAATACAACGGAGCTCGAGACGCTGTAACCATAGACAACTACCTTTGGCACATGGAGTGCTACTTCGAGGCGCTCAACTTAACAGGGTTGGCCCAGGTACATACTGCCACTCTACATTTGACTGACATGGCTGCACTTTGGTGGCGAAGAAAACGAGCCGACATGGACAAAGGGCTTGTCTTCATTGACAGTTGGGATGCCCTAAAGAAAGAACTCAAGGCGGAGTTCTACCCGGTGCACGTAAGCCGCGAAGCAAGGGCGAAAATAAGGGACCTCAAGCAGGGGCATTCGATCAAGGAGTACGTCAAGGAATTCTCCAACTTGATGCTACAAATTGACAACATGAGCGACGAGGATCTCCTGTTCAACTTCTTATCCGGGCTTAAACCATGGGCGGTTCAAGAATTAAGACGGTCCAAGGCCGACGACATCTCGACGACACTCAAGGTTGCTGCCACATTAGAGGAATACTCTAGTGCTGACAAAGGGCATGTCAAGCACCAAGGCGAGTCATCCAAGTCCAAGACTCAAAGGACTTTGCCGGTTACAGGTGGGGGAGACAAGTACGGAACCCACAAGCCAACAACCCATGGTGACAAACGGAAACAGGTCAGGGACAACAAAAAGGAGGCCAAACCAAGGGAGGGTTGCTTCCTATGTCAAGGACCACACTGGGCGAGGGACTGCCCACAGCGTAAAGCCATGAGCGCAATGCTGGAGCAACAGGAGCATGGCAACAAAGCTTCCATGGGATGTCTTAAGCTGCTTAGCGCATTGAACGTTAAGCCCACTCCTCACCAGGCGGGTGATAGGAGTCTCATGTACGTGCAGGGGCACGTCAACAACAAGGTCGTCCACATAATGATTGATACGGGCGCCACTCATAATTTCATGACTCCAACCGAGGCGGAACGGTTGGGTCTCAAGGTGATATACTCTAAGGGTTGGCTCAAGACCGTAAATGCCGAGGCCAAACCCGTGGATGGCGTAGCAACAGGGACCGAGTTTACGCTTGGCGACTGGTCAGGCAAGGTGGACTTCTCGGTGGCGCCAATAGATGATTTCACCATTGTTCTAGGGATGGAGTCCCTTCGGCAGTACAATTCTATTCCGTTCCCTAGATTCAACTTGTTGATGATCTTGGAAGGGAATCCATGCATGGTTCCAGCTGTTGCCCCTCCCAAGACATCCAAATCTCCTCAACTCAGTGCCATGCAACTGGCCAAGGGAATCAAACGTGGGGAGGAGACATGGTTAGCCGTCCTTCAGCAAGAGGAAAAAGGGGGGGTTGATGGGTCAGGAGAAAACTCATATTAAGCACTGCCCTAGCATCAACTGGTAGATAGTGAAGATCAATCCATCTCAATCTAAGAAAAGCATTGCCTTGGGCATGCAACCCAAAAAGATAGAAAGACCACTCGCTCGAAGAAAACTCTTTTAGAGCCTGGTACCAGCCAAGCGACCCGGCAACAAGAGTCGGTTATGGAATAGCCTTTTAGTCGGCTTTCTCATTCATAAGGACTTTCTGGCGGGTAGGCTTCATAGCGGACCTGCCTTGCTGACAGCTAGGATATTACATATATATTTGCGCTTGCCTTCACTTAGAAACTCTACGCCCCCTATTAGAGTAAGGCATGCTCTCGAAACTAGATTCACTCGTTCTTGTCTCCAGCGATTAACCTATTCCAGAGTAGTCTTGTGATTAGCCTATCCCGCACTACTCGAAACCTTCGTAAACTCATTAGTGGTTTCTATCGTAGTGGAGGTTGTTGTGAGGAGATCCTTGTGCCAGTGAAGATTGCTTCCAATGATCGAGAAATAAAAAATACAAAAAACATTGCTATATTTCCAACACTCCGGATATGTCCATCCCCAACTTCCTTTGAATCCACATCGGAAAATTTAGGCTTTCTCTACTGGGAGTCATCAAAGGAGGAATGGGCATACGCTGGTTCGATAAGCCAAGGAAAAACAACCACCACTTGGTTTTGACACTCAAGCGACCCGCCCTGCTAAAGAATATCGATGCAAAGGTTAGATTTCACCATCTCTATCTAGCCAACTAATACCATTTGATCTTAAAAAATTAAACCTGGAAACTTTCTCTCCCCCAGAAAACCCTCTTTCCCCAAGCCCCTTTACTAGGTTGGGCAAGCTTTGATGCCCCTACTCCCAAGAAGTTGCTGGTCCGGATCGTGGAACTATCGCTCGAGAAGTAAGAAGCTGATCCTTGTTTGGTCATAAGGATAATAGTTCTTCTTAGATCATGGGCGGCCGGATCAAGGGTTACCCGCGATTGGTAATGGCACAACCATAAGAGGAGTAGGGGAGACAAGGTTAGGCACTGGGTAGCGCAACGCATATGTTTCAGGTACAGAGGCGACGAGGGGTGCTAACCCGGCCACCCAACCCAGCAGGTTAGGGGCAGGCCGGACATAGGTTCGAATCCTGCACCTTTCTTGTGGATCATCCTGTGCTTACCGGATAATGGGAATAACAAAGCAGAGATTTTGAAATGAGCACGAAATGTCAATATATGAATTGTTTCATTATTCGTTATTTACGGGTCTTTTCGTTGCATTCACTTACAACAAGAAACAATCACCAGTGTTTGGTGTAGCACTTGCATTTTGGTGTATTCTTCTCTCTTTCCTTGGTCTTTCTTTCCGTCATATTCCAAATAATTTATCCAATTAACCGCTAATGCACCTTTCTTTTATCAAATCTCAGGGACATGGTCTAATCATGAGGGTAGTATTTTATCATATTGTCGGATCCTAAGTTTTTATGGATTTCTTCTTTGTTACCGGGGTTGACCCCTAAGCCATAATGTCTCAAAACGAGGAGGCCATAGAGAAACGTTTTTTTAATCCTTTATTCTGAACTTCGTGAAGAACTCCATTCTATCTCTCCCTCGTTAAGAACAAAAAAATAGGGTTGTGCCCTAGTTATGCACTCCCTTCGTTCTACGAACCCTTGTTGATTCTGAACTTTGTTCGCAAAGGAACCGGGCTAGCCCTTTTTTATGCACCGCTTTACCCTGAAAGGAAAATGAGCTTTGATCCTTTGGGTGCTAGGCGCTCCTATGGTTCGCGAGAAGGAAAAAGGATGTCGCATCTGGCACGAGATGATAAAGAGAGAGAGCTTTGTCTATCAATAAACAGCGGATTGACAGAGCTCTTGGCATTGCTTTGTTTTTCTCTCCTTTCTTATCCGAGTTCTGACCCTTTTGTTTCAAAATTTCTTCGTTTGTACTGAACCTCTTGTAGAATCAAATCCTGTTCCACAAGATCCTATATCAGCTATACGTCCTCCTTCAATTTATGCTGGAGACGTCGCCAGTGCTATGGGCTTTGGCTTATGTAGATAAAAATGATGAATGGGATTGTGGCACTCTACTCACCGCCAATGAGGAAAGATGCCGTCGAAAAGAATGGAACACTATTTTGCTCTGTTGGATGCGTCGGATCCCGTATAACAAGCGAGCTCTTTACCCTCAAATTCAAACATGTGGGCGCAAAATGCTATCCTGCTTTATTGTTACGTAGCAATAGAAGCCTGATTATGCTGCTTCGACGATGCTTTTTCGCTTTCATTTTGCTCTGGACAGGAGCGCTAGTGGACACGGGGAGGGAGTAGGCGAAGCTGTTGTTCGTAATGGAAAGAAAGATACCACTAATTCGCCTCTTTGTTGGACCGTCGGCGCGAACACAGTGGTCTCTGACCAGGACCATGAACCAATTCGAATTTGGATCTTGACATGTCGGTGATTTTTAATCGTAGGCATTTTTCCAGGAAGTTGGTGGGCTTATCATGAATTAGGCCAGGGTGGCTGGTGGTTTCGGGATCCCATAGAAAATGCTTCTTTTATGCCTCGGGTATTACCCACAGCTCGTATTCATTCGGTAATTCTACCCCTTCTTCATTCTTGGACCTCGTTTCTTAATATTGTTACTTTTCCATGCTGTGCCTCAGGAACCTTTTCAATTTGGTCTGGATTGCTAGCTCTCGTTCATAGTTTTGCTACATATGATACACGAGGAATCTTTTTATGGCGGTTCTTCCTTCTAATGACCGGCGTATCTATGATTCTTTTCTCCCAGATGAAGCAGTAGGCATCGGTCCGTAGAACCTATAAAAAGGAGATTTGTGTTTCGCAAAGTACTCTTGTGCACACACGTCATTCGGCTCGCGCGCAAGCCCGCCCCCTTATGTTATGGAAGAATTGAGCTTATTGATGGGCTGGTTATTCAGAGCCGACAATTGGCTGTCGGATTCAGTCCTGCAACTAGAAGAAGATCGCTTCGGGGTCACTGTGGTGTGGCTGAATGTAGAGCAGTACGCCCTTACAGCCTTTGATTAATAAATTATTTATTACTTCGGAAGATGGTTAAGGTAGCTTGCTTCCAAGCCACTGCACTAGATGGGCATGCAGTCGTAGTAGTCGGCCCAGAATGCCTCTCTTGTTTACTAAAATACTATTTCGGATGAATGGGGAATTACGTCGCTCTTTGATCTGCAGAATAAGGCTTAGGAGTGCTGTCTTTTATAGCAGAGATCTCTCCATACCAAGAAACCGAATAACAATGGATTGAAGCCCTCCTTTTCCTTCCAATTAGTGAGATTCTATCTCTTACTTGGGAAATTGTGGTCAAGCCCTCCCTTATTCCTCGGAATCTGGCGGGCAGCAAGTACTAGAATCAACCTATATAACCTTTGTTCCCATGTAGTCGGCATTCTAGAAGCAAAGCTTCCTGGTCGCCTGCCTCCTTGTGTGGAAATGCTTTTCATGATCTCCAGCTCTTTCCCCCTAGCTCATTCTTTACTAGGCATCTAGGCGAACCCGTCCGGTTAGTTAACTCAACGTAAAAAAAGCTCATTAGGTCAAAACTAAGGGGAGTGCTTACTAATAGCTAAAGTTTAACATCTCTCGCCCTTATTAGTAGTAGCGAACATCAGGTAACTTCGTGCTGTAAAACGACAGATTGGTAATGAAGGGCAATGTACTAAGAAAGCGCAACTTTATTAGACCTTTTTCTGGAAAAAGCTTGAAGAAAGGCGAGAAAGAAAGGTTGCCTACTACTATTAAGGGCGGGTAAGAGAGAGAGGTGAGGTCACTAGATTAGTAACTTTATTCAATCTAAAAGGTTGGCTCAGTGCCCTATCCGCCTTTAAGTGAAGGAGCGCTTCCACCGAAGATGGCAGCGGGAAAGACGGGAGCACGAACGAGGTAGCTTATGCTTTTTTTCATCTCACTACCTTTATATAGTAGAATCTGGAGATAATGAACTTCTCGCATTCTTCTTTTTGGTACGTTGTTATGAGCAGCTCTAGTGCTCGATCTTGGGTCTGAGGTATAGGTCGAATCATGATAAAGAAGGTTTGGTGATTGTATAATTCCCAAGCGGAAAGTCGTATACTTTAAAAGTAGATAGAGTGATCAAGAGTCCCTTCTTGAGCCAACATACATCCAATGGCATAGAGTGATGCGTCAGTATGAACATGGAACTCCTTATTCCGGATTGGGGCTACCAGCAAACACTCATCTGCATGGTCAAAGGCTTAATCCTATTCCGATTCCCAAGCGTTGTACCTTTCTTCTGCAATGATTCCATTCTGGGATTCCGCACTTCAAAAAGTCTTTTTTGATGTGTCTGTAATAGCCCTTGTGTCCAAAAAAAAGAACGTGCTACGCCCGGCCCGTTTTTCAGTAGATGAGATTAGGATGAAAGGGATTTCTTTCATTAACATTCAGTGAAGGTGCATAGCTTCTTTGAATGTCCCGCTGATTGACTACTACATCTAGGGACATGACTGATCCCGAAAGAGAGGTCTTTCTTTATGGTTATGAAATCGCTTTGATTGAAAAGCAAGTCGATGATGCCATTAGTCAAACGGGCGGGTGAGGCGAGAGTCCTTCACTGCACTCACTGCAGAGAGGGTAACATATCCTATATAGTAGTAAGGTCTTATCCCATTATTAGTAGCCGAAGTGTGGGCCGGCTAATTCAGGAAAAAACTTTCACATGTGCATAGGAAGACTAGTACATGTTTAAGAAGCCTTAGTAGACCTCTGGAGGACAACAATTTGCTTTTCCAATCTGAGATTCTCTTTTTTATTTTCTCCAGTAGAGGAAGGTTCTCTCTTTATTCTCCT
The DNA here is from genome assembly GCA_034376525.1 of Nicotiana benthamiana. NCBI lineage: Eukaryota > Viridiplantae > Streptophyta > Magnoliopsida > Solanales > Solanaceae > Nicotiana > Nicotiana benthamiana. The sequence continues at coordinate 37,645 of JAXGFW010000039.1, read as the reverse complement.
GAGGGACAAGAAAACATCCAGGTACTTGATAGGAAAACTACCATTTTATTTTGATTCCTCTTCAATGATCTGGAATTTCTGCGAGGAGCTCTTTTCGAGAGGAAGCACGGGCTCTTATCAAAATTGACCTGTTGGCCATTACAACATTACCATCAACTTCTTACTTCTTTCCAGAAAGATTTTCTACTTCTTAAGATACCATTTATGGCTGTTATATATTATTAGAACATCGTTATCAAAGAGAAAGTAGGAGAGTGCTGGGCACGATCTCGAAACATGGTACCAAGTCCCAGCTTAGCACTTCTTCAGCTAAAATCAACATGCTAGGTTTGGAACCCTTGTCGCAGCCCTCGAGAAGCTGGAAAGTACTCATGTGGCACACCATCCACAAGCACTCCAATGTCTTCATTGCATAGACATCCATGTATCAAATTCCGCCATTTATCGCAAAAGCCCATTCGATCCAAAAAGATGCTTTTGCCATATCCTGACTTTCTTTTGACCCCCATCCCTCCTATGTTGTCTTTAGGTTAAAATCCCCTATCACTTAAAGCCACCTCGTGAGCCAAGGAGATCTTCTCTACAATAGTGAGTCCTTTAACAAAAGCGCCCCTTTTTCCTTAACTATTTTTATAGGGAGAGTCAAACTAATTCTTCGAGCTAGAGAGAATTTAGTAGAAAAAGTTACAAAGCTCTCCTTCAAATATCCGTAAATAAAGGTAGGTCGGAATTGGTGAAAATTGGAAGGACTTTAGACTTTCGGAATAAGGGCAATTAAATTGGAATTCAAACTTAGGGCTTAACAGCGCTTTCAACAAAGAAATTGTGAACTGCCCTGACCAAGTCGTCAACAAAAATATTCCAACAGTGCTAATGAAAAAGGCATGGGAATCAAACAATTGAAAGGATAGGGGAGTCACAGCCCCCAACCAAGGGAGTGGTTACGTTCACTATGTCCCCCTTATCCCCGAAATGCTATGGTGCCCCGGGCTATCTCGCGAAGATCTTCGATCTGAACCTTCACATCTACTCTTTCTTAGAGGATGAACCACGCCTTCGCTATCACACGAATATAGCGATCGAAGAGCTATGGCTCAGCTGCTTCACGTATTACATCGTATTTCCTGAAAAGGGCTTGCTGCAAGAGCATAGGTGAGTGATAAGCATAGGAGGTGTGCCCGAAGGCCAGCGGCAGCAGTGTGGTTCCAGATGTCGTCGCTAGATTGAGATCTGCAGGGTGGCGGGTACTTCGACTGCATTGTATCAGGTGAATAGAAGGGGGTCGTAGGCTTAGTAGGGCCCGAACCTACAATATCAACGTTATGAGTGGTACGTTTCAACCAATTAAACTATAAGCCCCTAGGGATCTCTACATGCAATTCACTCACTTCGGGAAGAGCGGACGAAAAGAGGAGGCCTTTGTCCTATCTGCTTCTTCCTCTTCCCAGGAATGAGAATTCAAAAAAATGATTTTTTTTATTTTCGTTTTTTATTTTTGTTTATAGATAGATATATAATATAATATTATCTATATATTATTATTATATATCTAAATAATATTAAGCAAGAGGCCCTTTAGCGACTCAAAAAGCGGGTACGCTTTCTGGCTCAATGGGGCGGGGGCTTTCTATTTGCTTGCAATGCCGGCTGTTCGCCTTTAGTTAGAAGTAGAAGTAGAGGGCGCCGTTTTCCCCACACTTCAGAAAAAGTGAAAAAGTATGGATGAAGTAAAAAGTACATAAGGAGTGAGAAAGAAAAACTTGGTTACCTTAACCGAAGGTTAGGCCGACTACTTTAGTAGAGCAACACCTAAAAAAGTTGATTCCTACTCCTTACCCTTCCTTTCAATGTTGCCAATTCCCAGAATACCAATGTACCCTCGTGTATATAGTTGTCCAAAAACTTTCTTCCTCCGACTTCTTTAGCCACTTCCGCATCTGTCGTATTCGGGAAAGCTTGCTTCGTGGCGGAGCATTTAGCAATGCCAGCAGCCTAGTAAGGGCTGGCTATCTGAGGATAAGTTAAGGCTGGGCCTGTTGGGCTTGCTTCTCATGAGATTGGGTGAGGGAATCAGAAAGGGTCTCAAAAACCGGGCGGGCGGGCAAGCTCCCTGTCGAGCTGCCGATTTCCCTCCTATCCTAATGATAAAACCGGATTCAGAGGTTGTTTCTCTTAAGACGAAAACATACGATTGCAGTCACGAAAGGTTTCCACCCTACGTCATCATTTTCATGATTTTTTGTTAAGTAACATGAGCACATCGGGATACCGGAGAGCTGTTGGCGGAAGCACTTTTAACTGGGGGTAATGCTTTCTATTCGGCCTTCGATTCGATGATGCCTCTCACGTTGTTGTAGAATAGTACTCCACCATCCGATCTGACTCTCGGTCGGTGACATCGGCTGATTGCTTTTTCTTATCAGGGGCTTTGACTTTCCTTCCTGTTCCCTGTTCTGTAGAGCGGTTTATCCCTGACTATCTTAGGGGAAGATTTCTCTCTTCTTTACAAAGACAGTCCGAATGCAGTTTGGCCACAATCAATGGGAATAATACAACATGAAGACATCATGCGTTAATATTCACAAACAATGATGATACTGAATGGGCTCCTCTGTTGCGCCGTACTGCTTGCTTTGAAACCTATTCGGATGGCGCGAGATAGGATACACTTTGATTTCTTGTTGCGTGAAAGTGCTTGAGCGGCCGTCGGGAAAGATTTTTAGCGGGGAAAGCAGCCGAGTCATCCCTCTTATCTTAGAAATTGCCTTACTAAGGTCTCATCCGTCGTAACCCTTATATTGCATTCTAGTGAGTTTGAAGTTTTATTCTTCGTTTCATGTGGTTCCTCGGTAGGTAGGGCTTCCATTAGTATAGTACCGTGTGCTTGTGCAGGTGAAGTGAAGCTTTTGTTGATTGATTCCAGACAGGTCTCTCGAGCCTTCTTTCTCACTCTCATCTATTTTACATAGATGATTGGTCTCGAGCGTGAAACTCCCCAGGGATTAAAAACTAAATTCGACTTTTCCCTAATGCCAATAAGAAAGGATGGTGTTTTAAGGTAACAAACCACACCAAACAGGCTAATCCCGTAGCAAGAAAAAAAGAGAAAGGAACCGGGTTGGCCAGGTGAGAAGAGAAAGATATCATACAACGGAGAGCCAACTCATAGAAAAGCAGGGGGCTAGATTTGAAACAAGCTAACAGGAGAAACTAAATAATCAGCGAGCGAAGATATTTTGTTCTTCCTTAGTCCAATCGAGATATATTTTATTGTACTTTTGATGCGGAACGAAGGCGCTTTCCGGGGAGGTGAGGGTCGTAGACATGATATTTAGATCACCTTGAGTTGAGAAGGAAAATAAGCTCTTCAAGTTGGTGAGAGAACGGGATGGGATTGGGAATGAATCGATGGACTCCGGGAAGCTTCGTTCCTACATTCTACTCTCACTTAAAGGCATTCTTTTTATTTCATTAAAATTGACGTTTCGAACCAACCTTACATAATTCACGACGACGACAAACTGTGAACCTATATCTTACTCTCTCCTACTCGAACTGGGTAGCCTTTTGTAGGAATGTGTCATGTCGAAGAGTTGGAGCTATAAGGAGATAGTTTAGTAGGAGCGAAGAGACGTTCCCTATGGGCTATCCCCTAATGTAGGGTTCTTTATGCCACTAGTCTAATTATGATATGCTCTACGGGAGCAAAACAAACTCTTTCCCTGGGTCCGGGAGTCTTTTTCTTTGAGAAGAACATCCCCTTCTTCGACTTCATCTAATGAAACAAAATGACTCCCGAATCGTCGGTGTGTTCCAAACCTTGATGTCGAGCAACTCTCGTACATTTCGAACCTCTCCCTTATAAGATGCATCTCGCCTATCCTCTTATAGAAGGAGGTATCTCATAGGATCTTACTCACAGGAAGAAGTTCAAGACGAATAAGTAAGGGGATAGGTATTCCCTTTCTCATTATATGGTTTTGGAATATGCCATTCCCGCGAAAGAAATCTGATCCGTGCATCTTGATACCGATCCGTATTCTCTTTCAATTGAGGTGGAATATCTGGGTGAAAGCCTTTCCCCAAACCCTAACCTAACATCGAAGAAAGCCGGTAACCTTCCACCTCTCAATCTAAAGAAGACGCTTTCCTCTCCGGCATTGCCATTCCCCTCAATCGGAACTATTTTAGTCTCATACCAAAGCTCCTATCCCTGCCAGTTTAGTACCATCGGGGAAGCATCTTCTCTCTCTTCTGATATGAGATGGGGAGGATCCGCAACAACTAGAAGTCGATCATCTTGTCCCCGCTCCCTTTTTGTTTACTCGATCTAGGTATGCCCTTTCTCTTTAGTTAGCTTCGTGGGAATCCCAGATCTCTGTCTTAAGCTTCCCACCCTGCTCCTGATTCCATTCTCGTGGCACCTTTATCCGGCCTAAGCCTAAATCTCTTCAATCTTGCCTGCCCTCAGTCTCCGGAACCCCTCTTAGCCAGCATCCCTTGGTGCACTCGTCTCTGCTTTAGTTGACTTTTTCTCCCTTCCATTTATATAATCAAATGCTCATCAGTGTCGGGACAGCGCCAAAAACCAAATAGATAGGTGGTTCAGTATAGTTTTAAGTAAATATAAAAAAAAAGAGGTCGTTAATTATATACCATATTTTGATGGTTGAGTGACGAAGAAGAAGAGAGATAGCATTCCGACTAGCTAGCGATGAGGATAAAAGAATCTCAATGTATGGTCCTAATTTAAACACGCCACCTACACGACTCACTACATAGGTTTAAGGAATGCAGGATAATATTGTTCCTCATCCCCCGATATAAAGATGTTTAGAAGGCAAGAATGATAAGCATTCAGGCCTCTAAAGCAAGATTAAAGTGTCCTATTGGATAAGAAGACCTAAAAAACCAATCAAGGGAAGAAGTTCGGTAACAAAAGGGAATATTTCTTTATTAGTTAAGTTTGCGCATGAATGATCCACATGCCGCCGCTGACGTGACCATCTCCAAAGGATATGCCTCAATTTGTGGCAGCTCAATATAGGGGGAAGGCAGCTCAATATAGGGGGAATGTGTTGGGAGACGACCTCCCGCCGCGGTAGTATGAGCCTTCCCTTTCCTTGATGTTACACAAAATGCGCAATGGGGGATAGTACGAAGTGACTGATAGCATTACATTATAAGAATAGAAAGATATGTTAATAAGAACGACCATGCAGACTTGGGGATCTAGAGCATGTTTTTCTTGTATATCCCTCGTGTGGAGAGCAACTTCCTCGAATATCAACGCAGGGAGCCGCGAGGAGAGGACATCAAGGGCTCGATCTACGGCTGGGTCCCGTGGTTTGGTAGAATAAACACTTCCAAGGATAGTCTACACACACAAACGCAATCTCCTTTTCTTAGGGTTATGGTGGCACTATGTTTAAATTTACTTCCCCTCCCCTTCAACCTGCCCCAACTCCATATATATATTATCAAATACAAGAGTCAAATATAAGAAATGCAGTAATCCTACCCATTGTGAGAGGCATCTTCCACTTTGTAATTGAAGGGTTCAAAACCTCGCTTCGTCGCTCAGTCCGTCACTTCTTTCCTCCTATTTTTCCTTTCTGGCTCTTTATACCAATGTGATTTAATTCCAGGTGCATATTTCAATTACGTCTTCCATGATTCTTAGATCCAGAGGTAGCACCGGTCCATAAATAGCAGCATCCCTTCCTCTTGCACCTGGTCTACTATCTCTTAGGTCGATATCCAGTAGCAGCACAGGGAGAAGATCGGTAGTAGAAGGTAACGAACTAGAGAGTTAGAGAGAGATCAGAAGCAAAACTTGGCAAGGCAAGGAGAAGGCGAAACCCAGGTGCTACACTAAACTAGGCGTTACCTGGGGCCGCACGACTCAGGCAGACTCTCTACCCGTGCGCGTGCCTATTTCGCTTTAGGAGGTAACAGAGCCGAGTTTTGGGTAAAAACCTTCGATTTCTGCTAATTCTCTTCTTGTTCTACCATGTACATGACGATAGCAGTGGAGTGCTGTCAGCGACGACTGTTGTTAAGGAAACACAGAAGGATCAAGTGACCCGACTTGATGGCAAGGTCGACCATTTGGGCGGACAAGTGTAGACTATGGTAGAAAGGCAGGGGAATCCGGAATCGTTGATCACCAGACGCTCGCTAATGAGTATCGCATCTTCCAGTGAAGTAGAGTCGTCTTCATGGGGCCTCAACGATCCCGGTGGCGATGTCGAAAGCATGACCGACCAGGTCAAATTGAGGATCTTGCTGTGGAGATAGGCTTCCGGTTCGTGAACCGAATGTCTCACTTGGCGACTCCTGACTTGAGTCCCGGAACCACAACCATTCAAGGGGATTCGAAATGCGAAGGCTCGAAGACCTCTGGGACACGGAACAATACTTTAAGGCTGTTCGTGCCCCTTTTGACGACCAAGGCACAATGGCAAGAATCTATCTCTCTGGGGATGCGAAGAATATTTAAAACGACTTTCGAACCATCACATAGATTCCGACCCAACTACCGTGAGGACAGAATGGAAGGGAAAAAAAAGGATTCTATGCGCAGACGTGAAAGCTCTATCAATAGAAAGATTCTAGCTTCTTTTTATTTAGAGAGGAATGATTCCCTCGTCTGACAACCGCCATTCACATACTATTCCTCCCCACTAAAAAGAGCGATTGAGAATCTCGAGAACCTAAACAAACATGCAGAAGTGAGCGTACCCTAAGGCTCTTCTCTCTCCTCCTTTTTTAGCCAACACCATCAACCCCATTTTTCAGTGGGTCAAAGCCTAAATTCTGAAGAATATAAGGAAAGGAGATCAGAAAGATAGGCGAACGACTTGACTATAGTATAGGTCGGATGTTTCCGTGAGCAATAAGCAGCAGATCTCCCCTTATTTTGGGAAAGCTGGTGGCCATGTGTGAATTCTTTCAAGGCAAAGGGCGGCCTGATTCGATATTCTTGTTTACTCTGATCCGGTCGAGGTGGTTTTCGTTTACCAGCACGTAGGTGTTCTAAATTCCTTTGACCGAGTCTTTCTGGCCCCTATGAACGTCTTTTCTTAATGTATTAAAGACGACCTCTCTAATCGGTGAAAAGTGGTGGGTGTCCACTAACGTCCACTCCTGAGTCGGCTCCGATAATGCAATTCCGGGAGGAGTCGGTAGTTGGGCACTGGATCCCTTCAGACCTGAAGAATGTGTGACGTTGGGTTGGGGTTTGGTGAACCAACTGGTCGCTCCTTTAGTTGAAGTATCGGGCCCCTTTTTCGTTGCCTAGGTTACACCTTCGGAATACCCCATAAGAGAATTTTTTCTACTCCCCCAAATCTTATCTTTAGGCCACGTCGATTACCTTTTCGTCATAAGGCGTGGAATTAGACCAAGGGGAATCTCTATAGGAACTAGTCCCTTATATTTCGCACATAGGAGATCGAGACACAGCCCCAGGGCTATGGGGAAAGATGTATATCGATCGCCCTAGATAGACAACTACATAGAGGTCTCTACTAGTCTATATATTCTTTTATTTCGCTCCCCCCGTAAGAAAAAGGTTACAACCTATGAGGTCTGCAAGTTTCACATCTAAGTAATACCCGATCCGATAGTTTACGATATAGATAGATAGATATATATTTCTAAAGAACATTCTAAGAAAAGATATTAATAGATATTGGTTGTTGTCCGGTCGTGCCCAAACAATAATATTCCGGAGGGAAATGCACCTAAGATCAAATATTTTGAGCCGCCTTCCGTAGAAAATTCAGACTTTCTTTTTTATGCTGCGATCACATAAAAACATAAACTTTGAGGCTCAATAGCTAAATACATGGCAATTGAATCATAGGTCGAGATCATAAAGAGCATACCGCGAGTAGGAAGTGGAATTAATACAATGGATTCAAAAGCATCAAACCTCTCTTGTTCGAAAGAATTGAAACACATCGAAATGGTACCAGTCGTACTTAATAATAGAAGGATTTGGCACAAATATGTAAAATTGTCCCTCCTAAAAAGATTATTCCAGAATAAATAGGCAATAGTTAGGAGAGGTGCGCCAGCGGCGAGCAGAATCAAGGTTATTAGACCCCTCAGGAAAGCCCGGCCAGAACCACACGTGCAAGTTTCCCTGCATGTGGCTCGCCCGTGATAACTTCTCCCGATTTGCGTGAACTAGCGGACCAATCACAAAGTGGGGATGCTCCCTCCAGCATGAGCGAACCCTTTCGAACTGGTTAAGAATGGGACGCACTATCCCGACCCGGATCTAGCCAGGTTCTATTGATCATGTCCCCTTCCCAACAGTTGTACCTTGTCTTGGGGCGTCTTTATCTTTACGATAGAAAGCTCACCGGTGAAAGCCAGGTGCCCTAGGTAAGCTCTATTTGGCCCGGAGCATTGATTTCCCATAATGAATAGGCTAGCTCTATCTCTCAGTTACCTATCCTGTTCTCGAGAAGGTCCCTCAGTTCCTCGGCAGCACCTCGAGGTGCATTTAGTTGTCTTACATGAGACGAGGGCTATTCCCCACTCCATGGCATGACACCTTTCGCTCATCCATTCCGCCCATCTAGACGCGGCGCCCTTTCTCATTATCATCTACCGCCCTTTCTTTCCTCCCGGCTATGCACGCAAGAAGATCGTCGTATGTATGCTCGACTTCAGTTGCCGGTGCTATAATAGGTAGAAGTACATTATGGTAGGATCAGTCACCCAGGAAAACAACCCTCCTCCAAGAAAAATTGTGCTATGCCCCCCGATCCCTATTGAGCGAAAGAGCAGCCTGGTGATCCTTAGGTTGCAGCACATCCGCTGCCGCCGTTTCTAGGACCGACCGATGCCTCACCTGCACAGGTACCTACGTAGTGTCGGTCACACATTCAACATAGCATTCGGACACATGTGCCTTCCAGAACCAGGGGTATTCGAGCCTGCTCCGTACGATTAGCCAGTCTTGCGGCAGCAAAAGGATTAGACGTCCCCCCATGCTACGGTTCCCTGCGGTCCAAACCCTGTGCCCCTTTAGGTTAGGGAGCTGGACGATAATAGCTCCTCCGCATCCCAAAGTGTGCTGCCCTCATAGGCGCGGAACACTAAGTAATCCAAGCTAACCCATATTATTGACTAACGATGGATAATATAGCTGGACGATAATAGCTCCTCCGCATCCCAATGTATGCTGCCCTCATAGGCGCGGAACACTAAGTAATCCAAGCTAACCCATATTATTGACTAACGGTGGATAATTATATCTCATAGAGGTACTAAATACAACTTCATCAATGAGCAAAATGAAGGTTGCATTAATGATAAAGATCTCAGGGGAAACCGATAAAAAAAATTGAACATGTGGGAGGATCCAAACGAATTCTGCTTTTGTTTCCCCCGTATGGAGCACTGATTTACTTACGTTACAGTCTTCAGCATGCAGGCTGCACTCTAGGAGGCTAGGATGGCTCGCTAGACTAGCAGCCAGACCAAGAATGAATGTGTAATGATGGTGATTCCACACCAGGGTCAATAAAAAATTGAATGTAGAGAGGGGATCCTAAACAAAAAAGGAGTCCACGACCCCTTTTTAGAGCGTATAAGGGGAGGTCGAATCCCAAACCTTTTCTCTAGAGTATACCAATTACAAAAAAATATACGTCACTTTCGGGCACATGCACGTAGCTTCCGCGCGTGGCTAAAGGTAAACAGAAAAAAAGAGCTCAAACTCTTTTTTTTTTAGTTCCACTGAGAAAGTCTTTTCTTATAAAAGACGCCACTCTACAAGGGAAGATGCAGATAAAAGGCAATAGCCTGATGTCAGCTTCTACAGCATAAGCTTTAGATCTATCAACGAATAATAAACATTTCATAAGTAAAGCAAATTTTTTTGTTGAAATCTCAAAGAAAGGTATAGATGAAATTTGGAACAGTCATTTCAATCATTTTCTTCCAATTCTAAGAAAGACAAATCCCGAAAAATCCGTCAATAAATGACAAATTCCATTATACAGATGATAGGACAGGGCTAGGGCAGTAATCTCGACGGAGATTAGGATGGTAAAAATTCTCATAGGTGAACCAAATCAAACCAATTTTCAGACAAAGAAGATAAAAAAAGAAAACTATAATGGCTAGGAAAGCTCCGGAGATTCTATGGGAAATTGAAAACGTCGAAGTAAGTTGTGGCTTGTAAATAGGAAGATGGGGAGATAAGGGGCGAAGGATATTCATGATATTTAGAAAGATTTATGTTCATTCTCTCTTCTCGCAGAGCAGTATACCGAAAAAAAAAAGAAGCGACTACTTTACTTAAGCAATTATGCTTATTCTTATTCTTTCTTAGTTGAAGTTCCTATATTGATTTTTTCTTTCTTTTATGAATTTCATAACTCCAAATTCTTTGGTAGCGGACATGTTTGATAGTTCGACCGTTATCCCCCGTCTAACTCAACTATTCGACTGTACGGCTATTGTGATTGCGAGAGAAAGGAGGGATGGAGCCTTCCTTAACCATCTGGCGGTTGATAACAAAAGTGCTTCCAGGTACACGACTGTTAGGCTCATCCAAGGCATATTTACGGAAGTAGCAGGGAACTTGACCGTCAAGTTTGAAAAAGCTGGCCAAGCCTATGTCACTTTCTTATGTAAGGAGAAAGGGAGATCAAAGAAGCACAGGGCCGATAAGCGAAAGATCAAATCATAGAGATAGCAGATCATAAGAGGCGGAAGAAAAGGAACCTCGGCAACCCAGAGATTGGAGAGTCCGCGCCCGTGCCAAAAGTGAAGAAGCGTTCCTCTCCTTTCATTCGAGAATGCCCGCCCTTTAGCACTTCTCTTCCAGAAGTGAGGGTAGGAGAAATGAAAACGCACTTGATCAATTACCATGCCGCGTTGTAAGACAAAAAGTCACCCGCAGGAGCGGAAAGCCACTTGACTGTAAAGAGAGGAGCTTAAAACCAATATCTTGGGGAATGGCCTCTACTCTACGAACCAAGTCTTTCTGACGATGCACCAGCTTTCTTTTTTGATCCCTGAGTAGCATTTCTTTTCACTGAGGAACAGGCGGATGCTTTAGCATAGGCGGATGTGGGACACAGAAGAATAGATTCAGGTGCTTCTGAGTCAAGATATTCTTCTCCCTAAGTAGCATTCTTGTAAGAACAGAAGGAATTCTCCTGTCTCTGAAAAGATAAAGCTAAAAGCAATCTCTGGTATAGATATTGATATTGACCCGCCTCTACGGGAGGTGGGTTGGGATCAAGAGAAGCAAGCCCGGGCAGATCATACTCTTCAGGGATTGTGTCATATCAATTTTCATAGTGAATTTCTTACGTATCCACCCAGAAAGAAAGAGCTCGAGGCGGTGGAAAAGGAGAATCAACAAGATAGGATGATCTGTCCCAACTAACAAGAGTAGGAAGATTCCAGCTTTGAATATTATGCTTGACGGTAATCATTTCTACCACGTCGTAACAGTCTTTAGTGCTTTCTGTTTCAATGTTTGGAACACTTCTTACACTTTTTATTATATCGGGGAATTTTTTCTCTTGGTCCGCTAACTCCATAAAGGGCTGGTGTGTGGGAGTAGAGCCTCTAGCGCCAATGTCCATGAATCAAAGGTGTCTGTTTATGGTATGGAATAGGAAGAGAAAGAATGCAACCGCTATCACTTGTCCTCCTATCATCCAAGATGAGCTTCTTTCATTCGTCAGTATGGGGTAGGTAGAGTCCTTTGCTCGTATTCTTGGCATTACTATTGTCACACCAGTCTTCCTTCCTTTTTAGTGCACATGAAACGAAAACCCTAATAGAGACTACCCACATGGTGATCAAACCTCTTCCTTCTCTGCTTCACTATCAATTGATTGGCGCATGAACGAAGCTGTAACGGAGCATGTACGCGACGATCAACCACGGCGTTGCCAGCTGCCTGTGAAAACAAAAAGAAAACTTGATCAGATAGTTCGTGCATGGCATATCCCACTCTTTCCCTTGGCGTGTAGATAAAGCTATAAGAGCCTCATTGGCCCGACATCTGACAAGCAAACCTTCCATTCTTATGTTCACATTACTTCTCTCTTTCTCGCATTGACCGGAAAAAGGTTTTAAATGAACATCCCACGGGGAAGCCATATCTTGAACCTTCCTTCTCGCATTCAGCTATATAACTCAGGCAGCAAAGGTTCGAGCAGGATGGCGGTTAGTCTTCCTTGTCTCTTTCGGGTGGGCGGCGGGAATAGCTCTTCTAGAATTAGCATGGATTGACCAGAGACTGGGAGTAGTTGTCATCTTTTTCCAAAGTAGTCATCCAGCAAAAAAAGAAAGACCACTTAGCACAGTGGAATAGGAAAGAGAGCGTCAAGCACAGCTTTCGTATCACCAGAAATCCTTTCTCATTTATTAGGAGACTGAATGAAAAAGGCTTTGTCAAGAAGGCATGATTGTCACGTCGATCGACAGCTGAGAAATACTATCTCCCAGGCCCTCACTTTAGGGCTATCTTTCACCGTTGACAGACATGGTTCAACATGCCAGCTCTTCTTCTTCTAGAACAGTGATTCCCCCTTCCGAAACTGCCCCAGCTCCTTCTATCACAACCCTAAAAACTGGGCATTCGAAGCATCAATCTCATTCTATGCTCTATGCCATCTTCCTTTGACTTTGACGATTAATTCATGTGCACAAACCTCCCTCATAAAGGAAAGCGGGAAATTCATCTTTGCAAACAAAGGCCTTCTTCTTATACTATGGCATCTTTTCCAAAGCGAGCGGTCATGTAAACCCTTTGTCTATTCGGCTCTTTCCTTAAATAAGAACAATCTAAATGTAACACATTCACGACGAAATACCGGGAATTTTTTATACTAGAGTCCCCAGGAAATTAAGCCAATGATCGACTGTCCCTGCCCATTCTAATGGGGCATTCTATTCCTTCAAGTCCCACAGCTCTAAATGTGCCTATTCCTTTGACACCTTTCCAGGGAAACCGGGGAAAATGGCTTATTCCGCATCAACCTAAGCCCGTGTATTCTGACTAAGTGATCCATTGGCGAAAAGAGGGCCTTCATCCTTCTTTCTTGAAGCTCTGTCAAAGAAGCATTCTATTCCGAAAAGGCTTAGTGCTAGGCTGAACCTCCCTCGAAGCCATGAAGTCCTAGAGCTCTTATTCCAACAACTGGTAAGATTCCCTTAACTGCAGATTCAATAGCACCGGTTATGAACCCCAAAAACAACAGGAAATAGAGCACCGTCTACTCAGAGTGTCACGCCGGCAACTAGAGCAGTACGAGCAGATAGTGGAACAGAACTAGCAGCAGATAGGCATTCAGTTAGCTTGAAAACGGACTCGTAGTTAGAAATCCTCAACAACTATCTTTAGAATTTCCTATCTCTCTCTTCAATGCTTTAAAACGAGCTAGAAGGCTTCACTTAATGCAAAAAGTAGGAATTATGAAATCTTAATAAGAAATTCTTAAAGCATTGAGGTGGACTCATCCTCAATGCCGTTTAGGTTCTCGTGAAAGTGGGTGAACCCCTTGCCCCTTCCCGGGTTCTACTTGCACGTATCCCGAGTCGCGAGGTGAAACTGAAAGTTGAAATAGATTTTCATATCCGCTGTGGTGCTTTGCTCCCTCCGATTTGTTATCTATGGGCATACGGGTCTTTTCCATAAATAAAGGATTGCTACCCTTGTCCCTCACAGCACCACCCTTGAAGCTGAACAAAATTCTTGTGTCGCAAGTGACAACCGTTTTGGTACCATACTATATGTTTGGCCTCCATTTCCTCTTCTCTCCTATTGTCCATCTTTCCGATGGAGGAAGAAATTATGACAATAATTTCTACAATGTAAACGAAGCATGCGGCTATACCTCCCAATCCAAGAACCCAATCGGGAATCTTGGTTCCTCTTTTATGATGATGAATGGAACTTATGTCCCGCGTAAGCCTTTGGAAGCAAACAATTGTAAAAAGGAAAAATCAAGAAGTAGTCTAAGTAGAGCTAAGGTAAAAAAACATGGTCAATCCTGTGTAATCGATCTAGTGCTCTCACTTTCCCCCAAGGGACCAGAAGAAGATACCCAATGTTCAGGGTAGAAATCCAGGGTATGGTACTTTGATGAGCTGGCCGCCGAGAGAGCACGGAGACGAAGAATCAAGCTAGGAATTTCCCTGCCTATGTCTACTTCTTGAAAACCTAAACGGGCAAGGTAAGTGTATCAAGAGAAAATGAGCAAAGCAAGGGAGAGCTTATGCCCGGCTAATTGAATGGAATTCCCGACTTTAAAGAATCAAGTTAAAGTACCGAGGAGATTGATTTGAAGAGCTTTGGTGAGGTATGCTAAGCAAGATAGCTCATTTCTTGGATAAGGGCTTTATATAGCCTTAGAATGCCATCTTCTGGTCCTCATGTGGATGATTCCCATATGAGAATTGAAAGGTTGGTTTATCAGTTTGAAGATCGCTGCTGTGGGATCTAGCGGCTCCAGCCGCATTGACGATAGTCCTTCATTGCGCTTAGATTGCACGATCAAGAGCAAAGTGTCCGTCCGTTCAGTAAGTTAGCCAATCGTCACCTTATCTTGCACGAGCATCGTCGTCCCCATCACTTCCTTATCCTCAACCTCTAGAGGAGTGGAAGAGACTTCTTTGTCCTTCTTGTTTTAACTTTTGCTCTGACTTCTTCTCATATAAGAATTTGCTTTGGCCTACAAAAGCTCGGACGAGCCGGGAATATCATAAACTCAAAGAAGCCTAGGGTCAGCCGAGCTAGAAGGAAACACAAATAAAGAGAGGTCAACTGATTAATAGGTATACTTGTCAAGCGACACAAACACATGTACATAAGGAATCACATCATCACCTCCTTCTTGCTCTTTGGCTTTATTAGCGTTAGCTGAGGCCTCTCTTTAATCATTCCTATGTTTCGGTGCTTTCCCTTTCTATTAAGAATCTATCTCCACCACGGCTGTAACTCCTATAGGATCAGGGTACTTTTATGCATATTACGAGAAGGTCGTTGAAGTAGGATCGCTAGTGGGATAGTCCAGCGGTACTCCTTGCCTCTGTTGACACAATTAACCAATGGGGACCGACAGACAGCTTGCTTAGTAAAGTCTTTTATCTTCCATTCAGGGGTCATGAATGATTAACAGAAACGAAGGGTGAGTGCAACGAACTAGAATTTTGGACCAGTCTTGTGGTGAATAAAAGAAAAAGGTCGAGGGTCAGCAGCGTCGGGAGGCGGAGGTGAACAACAAGGACTCTCCCTCATAACCAATATCCGGCCCTTCTTCCGTAAGGATGGATTCGGGCTTAAGCCAACTCGACCAAGGGGGGAAGGATGTTTTCGGAGGATAACTCCTTTTCAATAATAGGAGCGTAACCTACTACTAATGTAAGTAGACCAAGGACTTTCCATTTCAACGGGATTCTCGTCTCAACGGCATTTACGCCAATCATTTCAACAGTGCCAAAATGCCCTATTCCTTGAATCACTGGAACTGCTAACCCAATTTACAAGATCCTCCGTACTTCTTATGAGCCGGGATCGATCATATTCGCATTTACACTATGTCTCAGCCCCGAGCAGGTCGTTATTTTCTACCAAATAGATACTGATGCTACCGCACTGCTATAGGAGTCTAATTATCATTCCCTTCCCGCATCACTAGATCACTAGAAAGATAAAGCGATCAAGGAGCGAAGTCATGAGACATGAGTGGAATCTAAGCAACTAGTCCTGTCCAAAGAGTCCCAACTCAGGGAAAGTCCATTGTCAGGGGCGAAAGCCGGCTCAACAAAGGACTTTTTTCAAGGGATCGTTGACAAGAACTACTTATGAAGACCCAAAACCTTAGTATGTGGAAAATTCTTTCAATCCGAGTCGGAAAGAAGGGTGGTGCCTTAGCTCATGGGTGTAAAAACTTTTGGTCATACGCTATTTTCTTGTCCAAAAGGCCAAGCCAATGTAACCGGAAAGGAAGAGTTTCAACCTAGCTCAGTAGTAGGATCAGTTCCCCCTTCAACTACTTATTGATCAGTTGGTAAACCCCCTTCCTTTCGGTCTAGTAGCTGGTTACCTCCTTTCCTTCGAAGTCTTTGTCGAGCTTATCCCCCTTTCCAAATAGAGCTGTTTGTAAATAGTTCAATTGCAACCCTTGTTAGCCGAGCTGGTTTCTTCCACCTAAAACCTCTCCTTATTTGGTTGAGTTAGCATCTGCTTCTTCGTTCTCTTCCTCGCTAAAAGAGAAAAAATCTTTCTTTCTACTTGTACTTTCCCTATTATTCTACAATATTATTCAATATTCTTAAAGGTTATTACTTTTCATTTTATATAGTTGTAAAAGCTTCCTTTTTCTTTCACAAGCAAATGTACTTACTGCTTTTGTACCTAACCTAGGTTGGGGTGAAAACTCCAAAATCCAAAACGTTGGTTAGGGTTCCAAACCTTTCTCTAACAATAAGGTAAGCTTTCAAGCCGCCCTTTAAAGGAGCAGGCGCAATGAACTGTAATTGTGGAAAGATTGGAAGATCTGGCAAAAGAAGGTGATAGCCCTGTAGATCCGTTCCCATGGTTTGATCCTTCCCAGTAAAACACGGCGCGTTCGAATTCTGATAGCGTACAAGTACCGTGAGGGAAAGGTGAAAAAAACCCTATTTAGAGAGTGCAATAGAGAACCTGAGATCCGATGCGAACAATCAGTCGAAGGAGCAGAGCATAGAACCTTTAATTTATGTAAAGCGCACTCACTCTAACGATGTACCTTTTGCATGATGGGTCAACAAGGAAATGGGAATAGCGGCTTAAGCCATTAGGCGTAGGCGCTTTCCAGAGGTGGAATATTCTAGTTCTTCCTAATTGACCCGAAACCGATCGATCTAGCCATGAGCAGGTTGAAGAGAGCTCTAGCAGGCCTTGGAGGACCGAACCCACGTAAGTGGCAAAATATGGGGATGACTTGTGGCTAGGGGTGAAAGGCCAACCAAGATATGATATAGCAGGTTTTCCGCAAAAACTATTTCAGTAGAGCGTATCACGTCGATGGCCCAAGGTAGAGCACTCAATGGGCTAGGGTGACCTCATTTCGCCTCTCCAACCCCAGGGAAACTCCGAATACAGGCCTAGATCGTTTGTACAGACAGACTTTTTGGGTGCTAAGATCCAAAGTCGAGAGGGAAACAGCCCAGATCGTAAGCTAAGGTCCCTAAGCAATCACTTAGTGGAAAAGGAAGTGATCGAGCGATGACAACCAGGAGGTGGGCTTGGAAGTAGCCATCCTTTGAAGAAAGCGTAATAGCTCACTAGTCTAGCTCCTTGGCACCGAAAATGTATCAGGGCTCAAGTGATTCACCGAATCGTTGAGACCTTGAAAGCTTCTTTTTCAAGTGTCAGTAGAGGACCGTTCTGTCAATCAGGAAAGGTTTTTGGTGACAAGACTTGGAGATATCAGAAGTGAGAATGCTGACATGAGTAACGAAAAATCCTATGAAAAATACGATCGCCTGCCATTGAAAGGTTTTCTGCGTTCAGTCAATCTAGGCAGAGTGAATCGGTCCCTAAGGAACCCCCGAAAGGGCTGCCGTCTGATGGGTACACTTAAGTGACGAAGTTGCTTAGACTATAGAACCATGCCTGTCTGTTGGAGCGAATTGGATGATCGGGCCGCGGGCTGCCCCCTCTTCCCCTCACTCTTCTTTCCCTAATATGAACCTTGAGTCATCAAAGCCTTTCTAACTCGGCCTGGCCTGGTCGCCCTACGCGACTGGTGCTTTAAAAGGTGAAACTATCGGTCGTAGTTTGGCGACCTATCTTCAATAGGGCCTTTAGTTTTTTGATTAGAGTAGGGGTCGCGAGAGAGCAGAGCGTACCGCCCTGCTATAGTCACGAGTCTGTTTATTGTCGCGACTGTTGTCATAGTCAACAAGGTTGAAACTTTCAGGAAAAACTTCAAATTGGGAGGGCGATCCTCCCGGTGAACTGACCGTACCCCAAACTGACACAGGTGAACAAGTAGAGTATACTAGGGCGCTTGAGAGAACCATGTCGAAGGAACTCGGCAAAATGACCCCGTATCTTCGGGAGAAGGGGTGCTCTCCTATCTTTTGATAAGGAAAGCGCCACATACCAGGGTGTAGCGACTGTTTAATAAAAACACAAGACTCTACTAAGTGGTAACACGATGTATAGAGTCTGACACATGCCCGGTGCTGGAAGGTCGGAATGAGAAGTGTTATAAGTTTTGAATGGAAGCGAAGCCCCGGTAAATGGCGGCAGTAACTCTAATTGTCCTAAGGTAGCGAAATTCCTTGTCACATAAGTAGCGACTTGCACGAATGGTGTAACAACTGCCCCGCTGTCTCTGACATGGACCTGATGAAATTGAATTCTCCGTGAAGATGTGGAGTACCAGCGGCTAGACGGTAAGACCCCGTGCACCTTAACTATAGCTTCGCAGTGACAACCTTAACCGAATGTGTAGGATAGGTGGGAGGTGGTGACATATAACGACCAATCCTGAAAGACCACTCTTTCGTCTAAGGATGCCTAACCGCCACACCGATCATTCGAGGAGAGGCGGGACACTGCGAGGTGGGTAGTTTATCTGGGGCGGATGCCTCCTAAAGAGTAACGGAGGTGTGCGAAGGTACGCTCAAGCTAAGATTCTGGTCGTGAGCGTAGTGGTATAAGCCTGCCTGACTGTGAGACCGACTGGTCGAACAGAGACGAAACTCGGCCATAGTGATCCGGGAGTCCCGTGTGGAAGGGCTCTCGCTCAACGGATCAAAGGTTTACCGGGGATAATAGGCTGATAACTCCCAAGAGCTCTTATCGACGGAGTTGTTTGGCACCTTGATGTCGACTCATCACATCCTGAGGTTGAAGAAGGCCCCAAGGGTTCGGTTGTTCGCTGATTCAAGTGGTACGTTAGTTGGGTTTAGAACATCGTGAGACAGTTCGGTTTCTATCTACCGTTGGTGTTAAAGGGAGAACTGCGAGGAGCCACCCTAGTACGAGAGGACTGGGTTGGCCTAACCTATGGTGTACCGATTGTTATGCCAATAGCAGCGCCAGGCAGCTAAGTTGGTATGGAAGAACTATTGTGCCGCGGGAAATCCTTCTCTATACAAGTTCTCAGACGAGGTTTTTTAACAAAACTTTGATAGGCGAGAGGTGTAAGCCCCGTGAGGTGTGAAGAGATCTCGTACTAAGTGAAACGACTTTCACTTTCCATAACAAAAACGAAAGAAAGTCAACCTATTCTTGAAATTGCGGTCAGTCTCACTACCTCTTTAGTTGTCGCCCCCTACTTGCTCATTCGCAATTACTACCACAAGAAAGTCACCCCTATCTCTAAAGGGGCTTTATGCACTCCACGACTTTCTTATGTTATGGGGTCTCGAAGACTGAATTTAGCTGCCAACCCTAGTCAGCAAGCAGAAAAACTCTCTCAAGAACATGGAGAGCAGGGACTCTTTAACCTAGCAAAATCTAGATAAAGAAATGCAAAAAATGGGGGGGGGGGGGGGGGTCGTGGTCTATGCTAAATTATTTTTCTTAGATAGAATGAATGGAAAAGGGGTGCTTGTGTTGTGGTTTTCGTAGTTGCAAGAATGTTTTTTCCGAGAAAAGGTCCCCTCCTTCAATATCATGATTGGATCGACCATGCCAGAGCATGATTGAATAGAAAAAAAAGTGTACATAGATGTTCCAGCTGAAATACTTGGAATAATTCTACCACGTCTAATAGGAGTAGCATTTTTAGTGCTAGCTGAACGTAAAGTAATGGCTTTTGTGCAACGTCGAAAGGGTCCTGATGTAGTGAGATCGTTGGATTGTTACAACCTCTAGCAGATGGTTTGAAATTGATTCTAAAAGAACCTATTTCACCAAGTAGTGCTAATTTCTCCCTTTTTAGAATGGTTCCAGTGGCTACATTAATGTGAAGTCTTGTCGCTCCAGTCGTTGTACCTTTTGATAATGGTATAGTATTGTCAGATCCGAACATAGGGCTACTTTATTTGTTTGCCATATCTTCACTTGGTGTTTATGGAATTATTATAGCAAGTTGGTCTAGTAATTAGGGACCGGCCGTTCGATCGCCTATGATACTAGGACCAATAAGTTCAAAATGGGTTTGTGTCGCAGGTGTTGAACAATCTACTCTACACAGGTGTGGCCTTACAGGGCTAGGGCTCATAAGCCCTTTCTTTCATTTATCAATAGGGCCCTGCCCTGATCGTTCAACGCTACTAAGGACCTATAGGTTTGCCTACTTTACTTATTTAAGATAATGTGAATGGTTATTCAAACAAAAGGAAAAGGCCCTACTTAGTTGAATGACAATGACAATGGCTTGCGAAACTAAGTAGGGCCTGAGGCCCTCTGCGAATCCATAAATCTGAGGAGCATGCCGCAACAAAAGGATGGTCCCATATGCATTTCATTTTTTCCTTAAGGGAAAAAAGTACCCCCATCATAGTGAACCTCTCCTTGTGATCAGGATGAGGTAGGTGCCTCCCGGCCGGAGGGCGGATTGAATCGGAGTTTCCTTAGGTAGCCACCGACCTATAGTTATCCTTAAACTTCCGTGCTTGGCGGAGAAGAAGCGAACAAAAGTACGCTCGCTTGTTGTCTTGTTCTTTGTCGCGAACTGGGATCGCTCGCCAGCTAGGTCAGATTGGAGCAAGATTTTATGAGAACACATTCCCTATATTCGGGGACAAGGGGCGGAACGACCTTTCGATCTACGTACTGCAGCCCAGGAAGAAAAACGTCGTCTAGGCGTTCCATGTTGCTCCGATCTCCCCTACGCCTAGGACGTTGTCTGGGCCAAGAGCCATAGTTAGTTGTTGTTTCCATTTGGTTGTTTCTTCCTCATTGTTGATACCAGCAAGACCCAGCCAGATGATGTCTGCTCGTTGGTAGTGAGGGGACTCTTAGTACCTGCATACCCAAAAGAGGGCGCTGGTTAAAAACAATCATTTTATTTTCTTTCTTGCTCGCTCTTAGCAGCGGGAAAGGAGTCTATCTATCTACCTAGCTTTGGTAGATTTCCCCCAATGCAATCCACAGAAATTCCACGAATCCCTTGGTGGATAAGTCCGACGACTCAGCAGCAGTGCGGAATTGAGTTTCTTGTCTGGTGGATCTGATCTATAGTTAGGGGCAATACTTATCAAAAGGTTCGAAGAAGGAAGGCACAGAAGAGTATATAACCAACCTACCCTTCTATATAACCTATTCACATTAGTGAAGCTGTTGGATGCATAAGGGAAGTTCACGTTTGTAAGACCTTAGTCGGGATGCATAGGTGAGTCAACCTACGAGCACGGAAGAGCATGGTCTACCCCTCTCTAAGTAAAGGTAAAATTCTTAGCCCTGTAGATGACTCCATCTAAAATACAATAGGGACAGCCGTTTTCGGCTGCTCGTTTCGTATCTTGAAGAAAAAGTAAGCTTAAGTAATGTAATAGGGGTCAGGTCAGTAATAGCTATGCTATTGCCATACTGATTTAAGGCCTCCGCTCGATCCCGAATGCACATTTTTTTCAGGTTCATATTCAATTGATGTTTTCTTAACCTTTCGAAGACCTTGCGTAAATTTTTGATGTGGTCAGTTCTTTCTTTTGAAAAGACTACCAAATCGTTCACGTAAGGCTCGCATATGTTATGTAGGAGGTCACTGATAATTTTTGTCATCGCTCTTTGATACATCGCACTTTCTTTTTCTTTTTTTTTGGGAATATCGTAGTAAGGAAAGGAAGTGACGGAACTCATTCGAATCGAGTAGCTGAAACTACTATAACTCCTATTTTTCTGCTTTAAAAGAAGCCTTCTAGCTCGTTTTAAAGGGTTGAAGAGAGAGATAGGACATTCTAAAGATAGTTGTTGAGGATTTCTAACTACGAGTCCGTTTTCAAGCTAACTGAATGCCTATCCGCTGCTAGTTCTGTTCCACTATCTGCTTTTACTGCTCTCGTTGCCGGTGTGACAGTCTGAGTAGACGGTGCTCTCTTTCCTGTTGTTTTTGGAGTTCATAACCGTTGCTATTGAATCTGCAGTTAAGGGAATCTCACTAGTTCTCATAATAACAGCTCTGGGACTTCATGGATTTGAGGGAGGTTTAGCCTAGCCCTAAGCCTTTTCGGAATAGAATGCTTCTTTGACAGACCTTCAAGCAAGAAGGAGGAAGGCCCTCTTTTCGCCAATGGATCACTTAGTCGGAATAAGCGGGCTTAGGTTGACGGAATAAGCCATTTTCCCCCTGTTTCCATGGAAAGGTGTCGAAGGAATAGGCACATTTAGAGCTATGGGACATGAAGGAACAGAATGCCCTGTTAGAATGGCCAGGGACAGTCGATCATTGGCTTAATTTCCAAGGGTACTCTAGTATCAA
The DNA here is from genome assembly GCA_034376525.1 of Nicotiana benthamiana. NCBI lineage: Eukaryota > Viridiplantae > Streptophyta > Magnoliopsida > Solanales > Solanaceae > Nicotiana > Nicotiana benthamiana. The sequence continues at coordinate 15,230 of JAXGFW010000039.1, read as the reverse complement.
GAATTCCCAGTATTTCGTCGTAGAAGTGTCACATTTAGATTGTTCTTATTAAAGTATAGAGCCGAATAGACAAAGGGTTTACATGACTGCTCTTTGGACAAGATGCCATAGTATCAGAGAAGGCCATTGTTTGCAAAGATGACTTTCCCGCTTTCCTTTGTGAGGGAGGTTTATGCACATGAATTAATAGTCAAAGTATAAGGAACATGGCATAGATCATAGAATGAGATTGATGCTTCGAACGCCCAGTTTTCAAGGGTTGTGATAGAAGGAGCTGTGGCACTTTCGGAAGGGGGAATCAGACTAGGTTGTCACTGTTCTAGAAGAGGAAGCGTAGCTGGCACATTGAACCATGTCTGTCAACGGTGAAAGATAGCCCTTAAATGAGGGCTACGGAGATAGTATTTCTCAACTGTCGATCGACGTGACAATCATGCCTGCTTGACAAAGCCTTTTTCATTCAGTCTCCCAATAAAGGAAAAAGGATTTCTGGTGACACGAAAGTTATGCTCGACGCTCTCTTCCCTATTCCACTGCGCTAAGTGGTCTCTCCCTTTCTTGCTGGATGACTACTATGGAAAAAGATGACGACTACTCCCAGTCTTTGGTCAATTGATGCTGATGCTAGAAGAGCTATTCTCGCTGCCCACCCGAAAGAGATGAGGAAGACTAACTGTCATCCTGCTCGAACCTTTGCTGCCTGAGTTATATAGCTGACTGCGAGAAGGAAGGTTCAAGCTATGGTTGCCCCATAGGATGCTCATTTGAAACCTTTGTCCGATCAATGCGAGAAAGGGAGAAGTGATGTAAACATAAGAATGGAAGGTTTGCTTATCATCTGTCGGGCCAATGAGGCTCTTCTAGCTTTACCTAAACGGAAAGGGAAAGATCAAAGGCGAGGTGGGAAATGCCCCGCACGAACTATCTAATCAAGATTTCTTTTTCCTATCACAGGTAGCCGGCAAAGCCGTGTTTGATCGTCGCGTACATGCTCCATTACAGCTTCGTTCATGCGTCAATCAATTGACAATGAAGCAGAGAAGGAAGAGTTTTGATCACTGCGTGGGTAGTCTCTATTAGGGTTTCCGTTTCATGTGCACTAAAAAGGAAGGAAGACTGGTGCGACTATTGTAATGCCAAGCATACGAGCAAAGGACTCTACCTACCCCATACTAACGAATGAAAGAAGCTCATCGCGGATGATAGGACAAGCGATAGCGGTTCCATTCTTGCTCTTCCTATTCCATACCATAAACAGACACCTTTGATTCATCGACATTGGCGCTAGAGACTCTACCCCCACCCACCAGCTCTTTATGAAGTTAGCGGACCAAGAGAAAAATTCCCCGATATAATAAAGAAAGTAAAAAGGGTTCCAAACCATTGAAACAGAAAGCAGTAAAGATAGTTACAACGTGGTATAAATGATCATCGTCAAGCACAAGATTCAAAGCTAGAATATTCCTACTCTTGTTAGTTGGCACAGAGCATCCTATCTTGTTGATTCTCCTTTCCCACCGCCTCGAGCTCTCGCTTTCAGGGTGGATACGCAAGAAATTCACTATGAAAATTGACATGACACAATCCCTGAAGAGTATGATGTGCCCGGCCTTGCTTCTCTTGATCCCCACCCACCTCCCGTAGAGGCGGGTCAATATCAATATCTATACCAGAGATTGCTTTTAGCTTTATCTTTTCAGAGACAGGAGAATTCCTTCTATACTTCCAAGAATGCTACTTAGGGAGAAGAATCTCTTGACTCAGGAGCACCTGAATCTTTTCCTTTTTGTGTCCCATATCCGCCTATATTAAAGCATTCACCCATTCCTCAGTGAAAGGAAATGCTACTCAGGGATCAAAAAAGAAAGCTGGTGCCTCGTCAAAAAGACTTGGTTCGTAGAGTAGAGGCCATTCCACAAGATATTGGTTTTAAGCTTCTCTCCTTACAGCCAAGTGGCTTTCCGCTCCTGCGGGTGACTTTTTGTCTTACGACACGGCATGGTAATGGATCGAGTGCGCTTTCCTTTCTCCTACTCCCACTTCGGAAAGGAAAGTACTAAAGGGCGGGCATACTCGACTGAAAGGATAGGAAAGCTTCTTCACTTTCGGCACGGGCGCGGACTCCGTGATCTTTGGGTCGACGAGGTTCCTTTTCTTCCGCCTCTTAAGATCCTCTATCTCTATGTTTTGATCTTTTGCGTATCGGCCCCATACTTCATTGATCTCCCTTTTTCCTGACATAAGAAAGTGACACAGGCTTGGCCAGCTTTTTTCAAACTTGACGGTCAAGTTCCCTGCTACTTCCGTAAATACGCCTTGGATGAGCCTAACAGTCGTCTACCTGGAAGCACTTTTGTTTTCAACCGCCAGATGGTAAAGGAAGGTGCCATCCCTCATTTCTCTTGCAATCACAATAGCCATACAGTCAAATTGTTGAGATAGCCGGGGGATAACGGTCGAACTATCAAAGAGGTCCGCTACCAAAGAATTAGGAGTTATAACATTCATAAAAGAAAGAAAATACCAATATAGTAACTTCAACTAAGAAAGAATAAGAATAAGCAGAATTTCTTAAGTGAGGTAGTCGCTTCTTTTTCTCGGTATACTGCTCTACGAGCAGAGCGAATGAACAAAATCTTTCTGAATATCATGAATATCCTTCGCCCCTTATCTCCTCATCTTCCTATTTATAAGCCACAGCTTACTTCAACGTTTTCAATTTCCCATAGAATCTCTGGAGCTTTCCTAGCCACTATAGTTTTCTTTTTTTATCTTCTTTGTCTGAAAATTGGTTTGACTTGCTTCACCTATGAGAATTTCTACCAATTCTTCTTTTATTCATCAAAGCTCATCCTATCTCCATCGAGGTTACTGCCTTAGCCCTGTCCTATTATTAGTATAATGGAGTTCGTCATTTATTGACGGATTTTTTGGGATTTTTCTTTCTTAGAATTGGAAGAAAAAAATTGAAATGACTGTTCCAAATTTCACCTATACCTTTCTTTGAGATTTCAATAAAAAAAATTGCTTTTCTTATGAAATGGTTATTATTCGTTGATAGATCTAAAGTTTATGCCGTAGAAGCTGACATCAGGCTATTGGCCTTTTATCTGCATCTTCCCTCATAGAGTGGCATCTTTTATAATAAAAGACTTTCTCAGTGGAACTAAAAAAAAGAGTTTGAGATCTTTTTTTGGTTGACCTTTAGCCACGCGCGGCGACTATGCGCATGTGTCCCAAAGTGACGTATATTTTTTGGTAATGGGTATACTCGAGAGAAACGGTTTGGAATTCGACCTCCCCTTATACGCTTTAAAAAGGGGTCATGGACTCCTTTTTTCGTTTAGGATCCCCTTTCTACATTCAATTTTTTATTGAGCCTGGTGTGGAATCACCATCATTACACATTCATTCTTGGTCTGGCTGCTGGTCTAGCGAGCCTTCCTAGCCGCCTAGAGTGCAGCCTGCCTGCTAAAGAGAGTAACGTAAGTAACTTAGTGCTCCATACGGGGGAAATGAAATCAGAATTTGTTCGAATCCTCCCACATGTTCAATCTTTTTTTAGCGATTTCCTAGAGATCTTTATCATTAATGCAACCTTCATTTTGCTCATCCATGGAGTTGTATTTAGTACCTCTAAGAAATATGATTATCCACCGTTAGTCAGTAATGTGTGTTGGCTTGGATTACATAGTGTTGCGCGCCTACGAGGGAAGCGCGCTTTGGGATGCGGAAGAGCTATTATGGTCCAGCTCCCTAACCTGGCACCGGGTTTGGACCGCAGGGAACCGTAGCATGGAGGGACGTCTAATCCTTTTGCCGCCGCAAGGCTGGCTAATCGTACGCAGCAGGCTTGAATACCCCTGGTTCTGGAAGGCACATGAGTCCAAACGTTATGTTGAATGTGCGACCGAGACTACACTACGTAGGTCCCTGTGCACGTGACGCGTCGGTCGGTCCTAGAAACGGCGGCAGCGGCGCGAGGAGTTAACGACTGGACGTGCTGTAACCTAGGGATCACCAGACAGCTCTTTCGCTTTATACAGATCGGGGGGCATAGCACAATTCTTCTTGGAGAAGGGTTGTTTGCCCTTGTGACTGATCCTACCATAATGTACTTCTACCTATTATAGCACCGGCAACCGAAGTCGAGCATACATACGACGATCTTCATGCGTGGATAGCCGGGAGAAAAGAAAGGGCAGTAGATGATAATGAGAAAGGGAGCCGCGTCTAGACGGGCGGAATGGATGAGTAAACGGTGTCATGCCATGGAGTGGGGAATAACCCTCGTCTCATGTAAGAAAACTAAATGCACCTCGAGGTGATGCCGAGGAACTGAGCGACCATCTCGAGCACAGGATAGGTAATTGAGAGATAGAGCTAGCCTATTAGTTATGGGAAATCAATGCTTCGGGCCAAATAGAGCTTACCTACGGCACCTGGCTTTCTCCAGAGAGCTTTCTATCATAAAGAGAAAGACGCCCCAAGACAAGGTACAACTGTTGGGAAGGGGACATGATCAATAGAACCTGGCTGGATCCGGGCTGGGATGGTAGCGCCCATTCTTAACTAGTTCCGAAAGGGTTCGCTCATGCTGGAGGGAGCATCCCCACTTAGTGATCGGTCCGCTAGTTCACGAAAATCCAAAGAAGTTATCACGGACGAGCCACATGCAGGGAAACTTGCACGTGTGGTTCTGGCCGGGCTTTCCTGAGGTATCTAATAACCTTGCTTCTGCTCGGCGCTGGCGCACCTCTCCTAACTATTGCCCATTTTATTCTGGAATAATCTTTTCAGGAGGGACAATTTTACATATTTCTGCCAAATCCTTCTATTATTAAGTACGGCTGGTACCATTTCGATGTGTTTCAACTCTCTCGAACAAGAGAGGTTTGATGCTTTTGAATCCATTGTATTAATTCCACTTCCTACTCGCGGTATGCTCTTTATGATCTTGGCTTATGATTCAATTGCCATGTATTTAGCTATTGAGCCTCAAAGTTTATGTTTTTATGTGATCGCAGTATCTAAAAAGAAGTCTGAATTTTCTACGGAAGCCGGCTCGAAATATTTGATCTTAGGCGCATTTCCCTCTGGAATATTATTGTTTGGGTATGACTGGACAACTACCGATATCCATTAATATTTTTTCTTAGAATGTTCTTTAGAATATATTTCTATCTATCTATATCGTAAACTATCGGATCGGGTATTACTTAGATGTGAAACTTGCAGACCTCATACGTTGTAATCTTTTTCTTACGGGGGAAACGAAATAAAAGAATATATAGACTAGTAGAGACCCTCTATGTAGTTGTCTATCTAGTGCGATCGATCTACATCTTTCCCCAAAGCCCCGGGGCTGTGTCTCGATCTCCTATGTACGAAATATAAGGGACTAGTTCCTATAGAGATTCCCCTTGGTCTAATTCCACGCCTTATAACGAAAGGGGAGTCGGTGTGGCCTAACGTGAAGATTGGGGGGGGTAGCAAAAATTCCCTTATGGGGTATTCCGGAGGTGTAACCTAGGCAACGAAAAAAAGGGGGCCGATACTTCAACTAGAGGAGCGACCAGTTGGTTCACCAAACCCCGACCTAGTGTCACACATTCTCTAGGTCCGAAGGGATCCAGTTCCCAACTACCGACTCCTCCCGGAATTGCGTATTTGGAGCCGAGCCAGGAAAGGCCGTTAGTGGACACCTACCACTTTTCACCGGTTAGAGTGGCCCTCTTTAAAACATTAACAAAAGATGATCACAGAGGCCAAAAAGACTAGGTCATAGGAATTTAGAACACCTAAGTGCTGGTAAACGAAAACCACCTCGACCGGATTAGAGCAAAAAAGAATGTCGAATCAGGCCGCCCTTTGCCTTGAAAGAGTTCACATGCGGCCACCAGCTTTCCTAAAATAAGGGGAGATCTGCTGCTTATTGCTCACGGAAACATCCGACCTATACTATAGTCAAGTCGTTGGCCTTTCTTTCTGATCTCTTTTCCTTCTATTCTTCAGATTTTAAGCTTTGGCCCAGTGAAAAATGGGGTTGATGGCATTGGCTAAAGAAAGGGGAGAGAGGAGAGCCTTAGGGTACGCTCACTTCTGCATTTTTGTGTAGGTTCCCGAGATTCTCAATCGCTCTTTTTATTGGTAAGGAATAGTATGTGAATCGCGGTTCTCAGACGAGGGAATCATTCCTCTCTAAATAAAAAGAAGCTAGAATCTTTCTATTGATAGAGCTTTCACGTCTGCGCATAGAATCCTTTTTTGCCATTCCATTCTGTTCTTACAGTAGTTGGGTCGGAATCCGTGTGATGGTTCGAAAGTCGTTTAAAATATTCTTCGTATCCCTAGAGAGATAGATTGTTGCCATTGTGCCTTGGTCGTCAAAAGGGGCACGAACAGCCTTAAAGTACTATTCCATGTCCCAGAGGTCTTCGAGCCTTGGTATTTCGAATCCCGTTGAATGGTTGTGGTTCCAGGACTCAAGTCTGGAGTCGCCAGGTGAGACATTCGGTTCACGAACCGGAAACCTATCTCCACAGCAAGCTCCTCAATTTGACCCGGTCCGTCACGCTTCGGACATCGCCATCGGGATCATTGAGGCACCATGAAGACGGCTCTACTTCACTTGGAAGACGCGGTACTCATTAGGGAGCGTCTGGTGACCAACGATTCCGGATTCCCCTGCCTTTCTGCCATAGTCTACGCTTGTTCGTCCAAATGGTCGACCTTTCCATCAAGTTGGGTCACTCGATCCTTGATTGTTTCCTTAACAACAGCCGCCGCTGACAACACTCCACTGCTATCGTCATGTACATAGTACAACAAGAAGAGAATTAACAGAAATCGAAAGGTTTTTACCCAAAACTCCGCTCTGATACCTCCTAAAGCGAAATAGGCACGCGCACGGGTAGAGTCTGTCTAAGTCGTGCGGCCCCAGGTAACGCCTAGTTTAGTGTAGCACCTGGGTTCTGCCATCTCCTTGCCTTGCCGAGTTTTGCTTCTGATCTCTCTCTGACTCTCTAGTTTGTTACCTTATACTACCATCTTCTCCCTCTGCTGCTACAGGAGCTACTAGACCAGGTGCGAGAGGAAGGGATGTTGCTATTGAATGACCGGTGCTACCTCTGAATCTAAGAATCATGGAAGATGTAATTGAAATATGCACCTGGAATTAAATCACATTGGTATAAAGAGCCGGAAAGGAAAAAGAGGAGGAAAGAAGCAAGGTACTGAGCGACAAAGCGAGGTTTGGAACTCTTCAATTACAAAGTGGAAGATGCTTCTCACAATGGGTAGGATTACTGCATTTCTTATATTTGACTCTTCTATTTGATAATACATATAGGGAGTTGGGGCAGGTTGAAGGGGAGGGGAAGTAAATTTAAACATAGTGCCACCATAACCCTAAGAAAAAGAGATTGCGTTTGTGTGTGTAGACTATCCTTGGAAGTGTTTATTCTACCAAACCACGGGACCCAGCCGTAGATCGAGCCTTGGAAGTCCTCTCCTCGCAGCTCCTTGCATTGATATTCGAGGAAGTTGCTCTCAACACGAGGAAAATACAAGAAAGACCTGCTCTAGATCCCCAAGTCTCCATGGTTGTTCTTTCTAACATCTCTTTATATTCTTATAATGTAATGCTATCAGTCACCTCGTACTACCCCCCATTGTGCATCCTGTGTAACATTAAGGAAAGAGAAGGCTCATACTACCGCAGTGGGAGGTCGTCTCCCAACACATTCCCCCCCCCCCTATAGTTGATCTGCCACAGATTGAGGCATAACCTTTGGAGATGGTCACGTCAGCGGTGGCAAGTGGATCATTCATGCGCAGACTTAACTAAAAAAAAAAGATTCCCTTTTGTTACTAACCTTCTTCCCTTGACTGGTGTTTAAGGTCTTCTTATCCAAGAGGACACTTTAATCTTTCTTAATAGGCCCGAATGCTTATCATTCTTGCCTTCTAAACGTCTTTATATTGAGGGATGAGGAACCATATTATCCTGCATTCCTTAAACCAATGTAGTGCGTCATGTAGATGGCGTGTTTAAATTAGGACCATACATTGGGATTCTTTTCTCCTCATCGTTAGCTAGTCGGGATGCTATCTCTCTTCTCCTTCGTCACCTATCCATCAAAATATAATATATAATTAACAAACTCTTTTTTTGATATTTACTTAAAACTATACTTAACCACCTATCTATTCGTTTTTTGGTGTTGTCCCGACATTGATGAGCATTAGATTATATAAATGGAAGGGAGAGAAAGTCAACTAAAGCAGAGACGAGTGCACCAAGGGATGCTGGCTAAGAAAGGTTCTGTTTGAATTTAGTGGCTGTTGAAGGTGAGCCTATCGGCAACTTTCCTTCTGATTTCAACCTTCGAATTGCTTGTGTTTGGCATATGATCTTACCGACGACATATCCCTTCCTCTTTGTAGGGTAAGGGTTTACCAGGGAAGAACCCTAAATCCGTCTACCTTTTTAACAGTATGCCATGGTCTATTCACTTCTTTAATGCGAGATAAGCTTGACTGAAGAAACTTGCTTTACTTCAAATCAATCTCTAGCTTTCGACTAATCTCTAGAGAGATTAGTAAAGAATGAGATTCTTCTGAATCTATATTTTACTGATCTTAATATATGTTTGGATTGCATTAAGGGAAAGCAAACCAAGCATAGTAAGAAAGGTGCAACAAGAAGCATATGCTCTCAAGGTGTTTGTTAATGAGGTTGAAAGGCAATTAGATAAAAAGGTGAAAATTATTAGGTCAGATAGAGGTGGTGAATATTATGGAAAATATAACGAGTCAGGACAGTGTCCAGGTCCATTTGCGAAGTTCCTCGGGGAACGTAGCATATGTGCACACACCTCAACAAAATAGTATTGCAGAAAGTCGTAATCGAACACTTATGGACATGGTCAGGAGCATGATAAGTAACTCCTTTTTACCCAAATCATTGTGGATGTATGCTCTTAAAATCGATGTATATTTATTAAACAGGGTTCCTAGTATGGCAGTTCCAAAGACCCTTTTGAACAGTGGACAGGAAGGAAACCTAGTTTAAGGCACCTGCATATTTGGGGTTGCCCACAGAAGCTAGAGTTTATAATCCATAAGAAAAGAAATTAGATTCTCGAATATTAAGTAGTTACTTTAATGGTTACCCAGAGAAATCTAAAGGATATGTGTTTTATTGTCCAAACCATGGTTCGAGAATTGTTGAAACCGGTAATGCAATATTCATTGAGAATGGTCAATATTCTATTACCCAGAAATATGCCTACTTCCACACAAATACCAACTATTGTTCTAGTTGTTGAAGAACACTTTGAAAACACCGAGCAACATTTGGATGAAACACTTCATGAAGAAACTAACTCTTAAACATCTAACACAAATGAAACACAAGAAATGCCATTAAGAAAATCTCAATGAGTTAGAAAATCGGCTATTTCGGATGATTTCGTGGTTTATCTGTAAGAGTCATATTTGACTTTGGTTTTAATAAGGATCCGGTTTCATTTTCACAAGACATAGAAAGTAATGAGTCTAACAAATGGATTGATGCCATAAAGGAAGAGCTAAAATCCATGGAATATACTAAATTCTAGGATCTTGTTGAATTGCCAGAAAGTTCAAAAAGAATCGAATGTAGATGGGTCTTTACCACCAAACGCGATTCAAATGGAAATATTGAGAGATACAAAGCCAGACTTGTTGCCAAAAGTTATACTCAGAAAAGAGGCATTGATTATAAAGAGACCTTTTCACCGGTCTCAAAGAAAGACTCGTTAAGACTTATTATGGCTTTGGTGGCTCATTATGATTTAAAGTTATACCAAATGGATGTGAAAGCTGTCTTTCTTAATTGAGATCTCGAGGAGGAAGTGTATATGGACCAACAAGAGGGTTTCAAAACTAAAGGGAAAGTTCAAATGGTGTGTAAACTGAAGAAGTCAATATATGAAATTAAATAAGCCTCAAAACAATGGTATATAAAGTTTAATGATACCATAACATCTTTTGGAATTGTGGAAAATACCGTTGATCGGTGTATATACGAAAAGAACAATGGGAGCAAATTTATATTTTTAGTCCTATATGTTGATGATATTCTACTTGCTGCTAATGACTTAGGTATATTGCGTGAGACTAAAGATTTTCTCTCTAAGAATTTTGAAATGAAAGATATGTGTGAGGCATTCTATGTGATAGGAAAAGAAATATACTATGATAGATCACAAGGATTATTAGAATTGTCTTTGAAAGGCTATATCTAAAGAATTCTAGAGAGATTCAATATGAACAATTGTTCAGAAGGAATTGTTCCAATTCAAAAATGGGACAAATTTAATCTCATGCAATATCATAAGAATGATGTTGAGCGAAAAGAAATAGAATCAATTCATTACTCTTCTATTGTTGATGTATGCTCCGACTTGCACAAGACCGGATATTAGCTTTGCGGTCGGAATGTTAGGAAGATATCAGAGTAGCCTAGGAGTTGATCACTGAAAGCTGCAAAGAAAGTTTTGAGGTACCTGAAAGGAACGAAGGATTACATGCTCATGTATAGGAGGTCCAAGCATTAGGAATTTGTTGGATACTCGGATTCAGATTTCGCTGGATGTATTGGCACTAGAAAATTCACGTTTGGTTATTTGTTCCAATTAGCTAAAGGAGCAATATCGTGGAAGAGTGTCAAACAGTCTGTCATTGCTACATCCACGATGGAAGCAGAATTTGTGGCATGTTTTGAGGCCACAATTCATGCATTATGGCTACGCAACTTTATTTCAAGACTTGGGGTTGTCGATATCATTACCAAGCCACTGAAAATTTACTGTGATAACTCTGCAGCGGTATTCTCCAAGAACGATAAGTACTCCAAAGGTGCCAAACATATGGAATTAAAGTACTTTACCATCAAGGAGGAATTTCAGAAACAAAGGGTGTCAATGATCATATTAGAACTAATCTTATGATTGCAGGTCCGTTAACGAAAGGTTTACAGCCAAAGATATTTATAGAACATGTACATAGAATGGGTCTTACTGTATTTATGACCTATATATTTATGATGTTTTGACACTCTAAGCTCATTTATATGTTTCTGATATACATTAATGATTTTCTGTTTCTCATAATGGTGTATACATTATTGTTTTGATATATTACAGGATGAGTCTCAAGGACATTATTGTGGACCATAATATTTTATAGCTTATGAACTTGATATGATAAATAACTAATATTGTAGTGGAAGGGAGTATGTAGACAAATTATATATAACCGCCATAACTCACATTTACTTGTTTATTGTATTATGGTATTTATGATGGACATTAAGATATTTGTTTATGCGCTAACTAATGTTCTTATATTAAATACTAATATTATGTAATTATTGGGCCAAGTGGGGGAATGCAAGTTATTTTCCTACATGTATGTGGCCCAATAAAATTAGGCCCATAATCAATATTTAATAAATGAGCAAATCTCATCCGTCCGATTGGTTACTTGATAGACGTACCAGATTAAGTGTGAACCTCTATAAATTGGTCCTCTCCCCACTCATTAGGGTTACCGTATTCTTTTAATCTCTTCCATCACTAAAGTCAGCGGTAACGAAAGCTAGGGCAAGGGGCGAGAAACCAATTTACCGATTAACGCTTCCGCTTCAAGATAATAGATTTCGCTTCAGGTATATTTTCTATGACAATTACATGTAAGATTATCAAGTTCAAGATCATGGTAAAATTATGGTTTATGCTTACACTTAGGGCTGTCGAGCACATAAACTTTAACATGCGAAAAGCTTTTGCAACTTAGGTGTTTGAGAAATTTATTTGAAGTAGGCTTTCTATTATATTTCTTATGCATCTCACTATTTTCTCGATTCTCATGTATTATCTTATGGTTCCATTTTGACAAGGATTATGTTGTAAAAATAGCTTTGAGCATTACATAGAGACTGAAGTATTACTTTCTTTTAGTGCCAAAACGCATTAAAATCTCCATCCAGCAAGTTTTCTTTATCTCTGTGTTCTTCAGTTGTTGCTTCGATTTTTTGTGCCTATCGATATTTGTTCACCGTTCATTAATGATTTGAGCTGAGCTTCTTGCTTGTTCTTTTTGTTTCCTTTTTTCAGTTATTTCTGTTTACCTTATGATTCTAGGTGCGTTGTTGTCTGTACTGATAAGGGAGAAACAAAGAGAGGTTTTATTTTTTACATGCAAAAGAAGTTACTGAAACAGTTTGGATCCATGCTTGTGAAAACTGAGAATCTAATTTAATATCTTTGTCACATAGGTCATTCAACAGTTTTTTTTTTTTTAGATAAACTACTGATCTTTATTTTGGTTAGCTTGACTGCAGGCAGAGAGACTCTTTATCTTGTAAAATAAAATCGCATATAGGTATACCGTGTAATTAATTAGACTTCTATTTTTTTCTTAATGTGAACCACATAATATTTAGGAGACGCTTCATTACTGTTCCGGGCTCTTGAAATAAGGCCTGCCAATTAATGTTTACACTTTACACTGTTTATAAACTTCTAAATTTCCTTTAAATGTTTTCCCTTCATTTGATACGTCTTTGACTTTGACAATTAATACCATGCTTTAGTTATTAGGAGAATGGTTACTGTTGTGATATTTTCGCTTGTCTTGAAAATTTGTGTTTAATTTTAATATGCCCAGTAGCTTTTAGTTGATTTCGAAGTAGTTCACAAAGATGACAGAAGAAACAAAATAAACACGCATTTGAAGAGGTGCTAAAATCCACTCAGGTAAACTGTTTTTATGTGTCTTAAAAACAGTTTGAGATTGTGTATGAATAGTATTATGATCTATTATACTTTAAAGTGATTGTTCTTACTCATTGGATGAAGAGGAGTTAAAGGCCAAAAAGTTTTTAAGGCATCTGATGATAACTTATGATAAGGTAGTTGTTATGGTTAAGAGCGCACTGTGGCCCGGGCCTGAATCGGACCGGACCAGGCCCGTGGTCCTGGCGGTCCTGGTCTTGGTGTTACATGTAGGCCCAAGAGCGTCAGCCATGCCAGGGCCGGTCCTGGCGGGCCTAAACGGGCCCAACGGCTATTTTTCAAAAAAAAAATTTGTTTTAAAAATAAGCAATGGCTATATTTAAAATATGACCATTTGGACTGAAAATATGGCCATTTGAAAGTTTGCAAAATGATCATTTGACCCCCAAACTTTAATTTAACCTCAAACTTTATATAGTTACACTTTTTTCCATTTCTCAACTATAAATAACCCCTCATGCTTTCATTTTATTCACCAATTCATCAATATCTCTCAATCTTACTACTACAATTGCTTAATTTATTGTTGAAAATTCATGAAAAATTGTGAAGTTGTTGAATTGAAGTTTTCAAGTGTTCAACGATTTTCAATTTTCAAGAAGTTGTTCGGCAATCCGATAAGCTCGTTTCAACTTTTACGTTTTAATAATATATTTTTGTGTGGTTTAGTTTGCATAATTATAATTAACATGGCATTTTTTCAAAAAAAATGTTTAGTAAAGGAAAAGGTAAAATCGGTGAAAGTAGTGGTCATAATACTACCCTTCCCCCGGCTCCCCGACCTACAAAAGATAAGCAAGTTGAAAGTAGTCGCCAACCTAGACGTCCTCCTACCGTAATGCTTGATAGTGATCACCCTTGTTTTCAATGTACCGATAGTAAATTTCTACATGATGTTGCAGTAGGTGATATATTAGATGATGAAATTATGAATGCTCTTTATCCAAATGAACCTATCTTAGAAGAAAATGAGAATGATGATGATGATGAAACCCAAGCACCAGATTTAGGTGATACACCTACTAGTCCTGTTCATAACTCAAGTAATGCACCGGCCGACCCACCTGTAGAAACTCCAACTTTTAATAGACAACCTGCTAAACGTCAAGAAACATCATTAGTTTGAAATTTTTTTACTCAAGTAAGAGAACTAAAAAAGGCTAAGTGTAAAACTTGTAAGAAATTACTAGTTCATAAATTTACTGGAGACCGTAGCGGCACGGGTAGTTTGACTAGACACATAAAAATACACCCTAGAGATAAGGCTAGATTTTTTCAAATGTAAGCGCAACAAAAGGGGACAAGTGTAGATTCTGCGGTTAACCCTAGTACAGGTTCAAATCTAGTTCAACCAGGAATTAACACTCTCACTGGAGTTATTTTATATTACGATCCAAATAGAGATCGTGAAGAATTGGCAAAGATGATTACTGTTATGTGCTTACCTTATACTTTTGCTTCAAATCCTTATTGAGTTCATTATATTAGAAGAGTTTTTAATCCTACTTATAAATGTTGGTCTCGCGCAACAGTTAAGGCTGATATTTATAAATTCAAACATGAATATTAACAATATTTGCGCTATTTATTTACTCATATACCTAAATGGATTTCTATTACTATTGATATTGGTAGAAGTGGTAATGATTGTGATTATCTAACTGTTACAAGTCATTGGATAGATGAGGACTGGACAATGCAAAAACGTATAATTGCGTATAGAATAATTAATTCACGTCACACAAGTAAGTTTATAGCTACCACTGTTTCAGATATTTGCAGGTATTTTTGCTTTAACGATAAAATAATGGCAATTTCTATGGATAATGCTTCTAGTAACAGTAGTGCTATAGGCATGCTTACAAAATACTAAATCCTGCATTTACTAATATTTTTCATGTTAGATGTATTTGTCATATTTATCATTTAATTGTCGGTGATGGTATACGAATTTTAAACATAAAAATTGAAATGGTTCGAATGGCTCTTAATTGACTTTTTTTATTCAAACCGTAGAACTAGACTTAGAGAGTTTTAAAAAATGTGATGAATATGGCCTTAGAGAAAGAAAGGTTCCTAAACCTTTCCCGACTAGATGGAATTGTATGTACGAAAGTTTAGTAGTTGCATATGAATATAGAAACTCAATTAATGCAACGTTTAATTCTTGGGTAGGTGGTGAGGATGATGATGAAATGCTTACTACCCAAGATTGGACGAATGTTAAAATTCTTTTAGATTTTTTAAACATTTTAAAGTTGCTACAAATGCATTTTATGGCCAATATTATCCTACTATTTCAAACTGCTTAGTTTATATTGCCGCACTAGCTGATTTATTTGTTGAATTTGGCGAGGATGGGGATATTTATGAACTTGCTATAAA